>JAJMLR010000014.1:0-285903 GCA_030569745.1 Petasospora bimundalis
ATATCCTGCTAGTTGAAACTACGAGAAAACCGCGCATCTGCAAAAAAGAAAAGTGAACCCGTTGATGTACTTTTCGCCTGCCCCCTTTCAGATCCGCAGCCACCACCCTCACACACACACCCGACATCATCACATACCCCCCAATAAATACAAAATATATCCCAATCCCACTCAATTTCACCCTACAATAAACTCCCTATACTATTGGTGATGAGTGTAGTGATAGTATAATGTAATATTAGTGCTAGAGGTTTTCTTAGTCTACTGACTAGGGATCCTAGATAGCTTGGTTTGTTATATATGTCTAGGTGATGGTGAATAGAGTAGATGGGATAGTTTAGTATGAGCGACAGGCGCGGTACGCGGGTCGACCTAGGTCAACTAGACTAGACTAGGTCATATGGACTAGACCAGGTTAGCCAAGAGTAGACTAGACTAGGTCAGACAGACTAGACTAGGCCAGACAGACTAGACTAGGTCAGACAGACTAGATCGTGCTCAGATATTCAATAGAGTGGTATATCGGAGACCGCCTGTGGGACCACGTGACCTCTTACCTATTGCTGTGTAACATGAACAGATATATGTAAAATCTGCATCACTTTCTAAATGTTTATATATGCAATGCACGAAGTTTATGTTAATAGTGCGACTTCATGATTGTATATATATAGATTTCAAGACCTCATTATGAGTTTTGTCAATTTCTGGCGCGCTGAATAATTATATCTAGGACCGGAGATCGTGAATTTACTATGGGGGCCGCGATCGTCAAAATCCTTAACTATGGGGGAAAACCCAACCCCTCTGACGGAGTGAGGAATATCACGTCTTAAACCACGGAATAAAAGGAAACATTGTAGTATTGAAATGTTAGTCATTGATCTGGCTATTCAATGATACCAATTTTATGTATTCTTGTATGCGGACCCCAAAAGTAGACTTTTTGGTGTGGAGCCTTTGTTAGCGCTAACAGACGAAAGACCGAAAGTGAATATTTGAAATGCCCATAACACGGCTGACTTAAAGAGTAGTTAACAAATGTCCCATACAAACATTGATGGGAAATAGCTAAAGTATCAAAATATCCACTTTATTTAAAAATTAATTGCGCTCACTTATCCTCCTTGTCAGGCTGTCCTGATTCGAGAGTCCTTCACTATGGGGGAGCGAGCTCTTTTCCGAGATCCCTTTTTTGAACCCATTATTTGACAGATTAATTGGCGGAAAATAGAAAATTGACCCATACAAACATTGCCAGTAATTGGCTGAATTATAAGATTTTCTACTTTATTTTATTTTTAAATTGCTTCTTGGGATTTGTCTCTAGTGCTTGTCCTGGCTCCAGTGCTCACTTGTATGGGAAGCGAGTTTGTCGCTGCGCTCCCCGGACAAAATTGGACAAAATTGGCCAACGCTCCAAACCAATTCGCTGATGTCCCGAGTGTCCAGCTCTCACTAGATACCCTTCAGCAGAATTGATATAACTACAGCACAATGCGGTCTAAATACCCAATAACTAAGAATAAGAACCTTCATTGACCGATATTACTTCTTGTCTTGTTTGTAGAGTACTTTTTTTCCTTATAGAATATAATATACCTGTTCACCTTATAGTTGTAGTTCCGAGAAAATCGCGATTGAAGTTTAAGTATCTGGCACTGTCCTATATATGCTAGTTTTAAATATCTGTATTCGGCACTAAAAACCCCTTATATAGTATCCCATCAATTTTACAGCATATGTGGGTCCATCAACTTTATTATGCTATATATTTTATGTATAATTTTTAATATTTATAAGTAGGGTTTTCAGGCATTTCTAGATAGGGTATATGGCGGTCTTCAGTTTTAGCTATCTTTGAAAGACTATAAACTAATATTTCAGCATCTAATTTTTCATCTCCAGACTGTACTTATAAGTACAATCTTTCATCAATAAATAAAATTATAATCCAACTTCCCCATATTGAGTTTTCTGGAAGGCGCCTCTTTTGACCCTATTTTCAGAGAGTTATATCTCAACGTGTATGAGTATAAATATTTCCAAAAAGGCAAAATGTCAAACTACTGTTGAAAAGTCAGCTGGCTATTCAAAATCCATTATTTATCTTTCTGGATCTGTTAAAATTTAAGAAGTAAGTAGCATAGTTGGCCTCAAGGTCCACCGCAGTCGCGAGCTTTCATATATATGGCATTTTAATTAAAGTACAGTTCATATATCAGAATTAATTAATGTATGACTTAAAGTAAAGCTGATTTTTCTGGCTATCTTGTAATTATAATATCAAATTAAAGCATTTTTGTTTTCTAAATTTTTGATTTATCTCAGAAAGAGCGAGTCCATTATTTTTTTTATTCAGTTCGAACGGAATCTACTTCCTGGACTTGGAAATCTCTCAAATATCCACAATTGGGCCATAAGAGTAGTATCAGTATAATCACAGGATAAAGCTACATATGAGCTATTAGTTATATGAATTTTAGCTTTTGTGGTTGAGTAGATATCGTATTAAACGTATTTCAAAAATATACATCTGAACATCATCCAGACAGCCTCCAAACATCATCCGGACACCTAATCTTGTCTGTTAGCACCGCCAGCGAACTACCGCATTCGGTGGTTTCTCTATATTTTTTCGCGACCGATCGGTAGAATCGAGGGCTGGGGCCGCGGGGTAAACAGCTGATGTTTCGTTCGCGGCTACCTGAGATGTATGTCGATTATTAAAGAAAGAGCCTGAACGCGATTGCCGACTCAGCAGTTTTAATCTAGTAGTTCAATACTAAGGGTATTCCCATGTAGTTATGAAATTCTAGATATGTTTTTCGAGATCAGGCACCATTTACCTGGAACCGGTTATCAGAGTTTGTGATTTTGTAACCAAGGAAAGAGTCCTTATCAACACGTACACTGTAACGACAAACAATACGGAACCAATCTAACGTTTGATCTGTGTCAGTTGTGGAAACTGAAGGAGCGTTTGAGATGTCACTCAGGTTATCGTCGGACATGTCGTATGTGCTTGCGCAAAATGCGGAGTTTCCGGAATTAGAAGAGTGCGAAGTTTCGTATGACTCGTCATGCATAATTTCTGAATTGTTGGTATAGTTGTTTGATGTACGTATCGTATGTGTAATGAAAGTTTAATTAGTGCAAAACGTTTTGGGGAGGGGGGGATATGCAGTATTTAAGTACACGTCATGTATGTGTGGAAAGAGCGGGGATGTTACGAGATGTGCATACGCAGCCTCATCAGGGGAGCGTCACATCAATGTTTCACGCTGGGACTGATTTTTCAGATGGGGACTAATGTCTCAGGACACGATCGACACTTTTTTAAAACGGGACTAACAATATTTGAATGGTTTAAACAGTTTAAATTAATAAATTTAATAAGCTAGATGTTTGAAAACAGCATAATATTTATTTATTTACCACTTGTCCAGAAAGAACGCTCATTTTTTGACATTGTTAGTGTTAAAAACTATGACGGAGGACTCTAGTACCGCGCGTATCTCTTGAGACTGGAAGGACTGGGTCTAGGCTTTGCTCACTTTGGGACAAAACATGAAGGAGGTCTAACAAAACTTTAGATGGAAGACATGTCTTGTCCGAAAATAAGTTTAAATTTACTGACATATTATAAAAACCGGAACAATCTGTTTTTTTTTTTTTTTTTTTTTTTATTTTTTTTGTAGTGTTTGTCCTTAATGATTAAAATATTCATGGGATAGATAAGAAAAAAAAACAGTCCCTAGTCTCCGGCAGGGATTATCCCGAAGATGCCGAGCGTTGCCTCAAGAACAAATATGAAACTGAATTGTAGAATACTAATTCTCGGCAGCCTTATAAATCACTAACATTATTCGGTTCGTAAAATTTTAAAAATAAAATATCGTATGATCGGATAGATGATTGCTGTCTCATCATGAAACTATCCAAAAATAAATAATTAATAATTAATAAAGATAGTCAAATCCATTGTCGAAGCCGAAAAAGGGGGTTGATGAGTTTTTGTGTCAATTAATGAAACACAGATAAGGCATTTTCGCGACTATTATCCCGTGGACAAAAGATAAAGATCGCGGTTTACCCAAAAGAGTAACCGAATCAAAAGATTGAGTTCGCGAAAGATTTAAAAAAAACCAAACAAAAAGATAAATAAATCATATATTCATGTTCGCACGAACAGCATCGTACACTAAGTTAGTTGCAATATGATTATGATCCCCTTCTTCAATGTCTTCTAAAACGGTTATTCCATTAACAGTTCGGGCTCTACTGAAAGCAACGTAACCTTGTCCGTGCGTGAAAGACTTACCACGGTTATCAATGCCAAGATTTGTCATGGATGATCCCTGCGCTTTATGGGTAGTAGTGGCAAATCCTGTTTCGAATGGAAATTGATATCTGACAAGACAATTTGGTATTGCTGCAATTTCGTCATAAAAAGCCAATTTGGGAATAACAAATGTTTTCAAACGACCTTTGTAATCAATGAATACTCCTTGAACTGAATATTCTTTAATAGTTTTAATAATGAAAAGTGTGCCATTGAAGAGACCTTGATATGCTGATAAGTTATGAGTGATAATTACTGGACAATCCTTACATACACTGATTTCATATGGTATTCTTTGAAGAGATACGGTATGCTTGAGTTGGGCATCTTCAGGCAATCTGATCAGGTCGTCTTGCCCATTAACATGGAAATCAGTTGCTGTTAATTTTTCTTTTCGACGATTGGCACGTTGTGCAGTGAAAAAACCAAGTGCAATTTCATTCAATTCTGCACAGCAATCACGAAAATTAGACACAATTCGTGACTGTTTCAAAAGATCATATAATCGACGCAACGAACCGTCTCGACTATCAATTTCAAAATTGCCTGCTAAGTCAAAAACTGAACGATAAACTCTTTTGACCATTTCTTTTGGATCTGTTGTTTTAATGACACATTCTGGAATTTCAGTTTCTGCTGGTAAACCTTCTCTAAGACGGCTGAGAAAATCCATGTAAGTTGTATGTGATTGTGCATTTCCATTGACAGAAAGTCTCAAATTAATAGTCAACTGGAACTTGAGAGCATCAATGTAAAAATCTTCATACAAAACTGAAGACTGAACGTTCTGTACTTCTTTGAATGTTCAACAACAGGTAAAAGCTGCATAAAATCTCATGCCATAAGTACTTTCTTACCACCAAAGTATTTATTCACATTCAATGCCTTACTCAAAAGCATGGAAACAAAACGTACAGCATTTTTATTCATCATAGAAACTTCATCTATAATTATGAATTCAATATTTTCAACTAATGTAGCAATACGTCTCAATTTATCATCATTGATATATCATCTCGCTAATTACCTTTTCAGGATCATTAACGAAAATTAATGTCGCTAAGCTCATCCATAAAAGGTAACTGGAGTGGCCAAACCAAGGAAGTGGGAACTCCAATTCGCAAAGTGGCGAATATGTCAAAAAATAGAAATTACGCCAAAAAATAGAAAAGCAATATATAACAACAATAGCTAAGCAAGTCAACCAGCACTCATTAAAACCAGTATAAGGAGTTTTGGAATTTCGATGCCAAGTGGCCAATTCATCTTCATCTTGCCATATGATCTTCCAGAACAGTATCTGCTCTGCAACTTCTCTCCAGGGTTGAAAGATATCGATACTAGATATCCAGTTTCCCTACGCTGTATAACTCATCAGACGTACCCATTAACTCAAAGATAAAGATAGTGGTAATGAAGCACCAAAGAAACCAATATTTATCAGTTGGTTTGATCGGCTGGAATTTCTTTCTTGTTATCTCATTTGCAATGGTGCCATCTGTTCTGTTAATCTCAATCCGTTTGATATATTGCAGGTTGTAGTCTCTGTCACAATAAGAGAGTAATTCATCAACAAGGTGCTTACTCATGGTCTTGTTGAGATGGTTTACAATGGGGACCTACGACGCTAATGCGACATTAAAAGTGAATTTCCGGACATAGTTATGTATTTCCTAAGGGGCGGGGAATCGTTTTAAATTGGTTTCATGCTGAGCCATTTCGAAAGCCGCTATGCTAAGGGGTTAATGAAAAGGGATTGAATGTTATTTTTAATAACATACGCTATAATCTTGGACAAATTTTATCCTTCATTGTATAATAGTAATAAATTACCATTGCTATTGCCTGTGCGTATTATATAAAGTGAGCAAACTATTCGTCATGTCACGTTTCGTAGATGTCAATGCCTCAAGTTTTGGCCGAAGTTGACAACTGGGAAGGCGGAAATCGTCTGAATATCCTAAATTCTAAAAGAAAGAATCATTTATAGCTATATCTGAAAGATAACTAAAAAATTGTCATGTTTTATTGTGTTTATAACTAAAAATATCTAGGCTTTGTATAGCCGCATAAGGTCGCATGAACAAATGATAAGTCAGACCTTTGTCTTATGACAAGCTGCTGAATATTATAACTGGTAGGTGGAGATACAGACAATTTGACTGTTATATATGAAATATTTGGTATTAGTTTGGTATACATCGATTTTGAAAATAACGAAAAGTGTAGTTTAAGAGTATACATCGTGCAAATGAAGTTATCGGAATTTCTGGCAAGGCGTATCTGAGGATCGTGGGAGACGTGGCGTTTTTGGGTTTTTGGGTTTTTACAGGTACCCTTGATCAGAAAATTTATCGGTCACTAGAACTACCAAATCAATCAAGAGTTTCGGGGCATTAGCGTTATCAAAAATGATTAAAAGAGGCAATGACGAACCTACAGATCTGCTTTACTGTATTGTGTTTGTTGACGCTGGTTACTGTTGCAGTTCCTAATAACTTGATAAGACTTCATACCATGTCAGTCAAAGTTTGTTTAATTACTTGCCCCAATAATTTTGATAAGCAGTAGGAGATGTGAGACAACCATTTAAGCGGGATTCTTGTGATGTGTCGTAAGTCCTAGTAATGGTCAAGGGTATCTCTCGTAATGGTTTCTCGGAAACGAGCCGGAGTTCGGGAGTACGGAGCACAACGGCAGAGAGCAGCATTTGTCGCGGTCCTTTTTTCTGCTGAGAAATATGAGACTTTTGAGATCTGTCAAGCTAGCGCGACATTCGGGACCTCAACGTTTTTCCAACGGATGCGACGCGTTCACGCGTTTACGCGTTCAACATCCTGAAAACAGCATTAACAGCAACATCGCAAGGCCGAATATCAGATGAATCAATCCATTTGAAATGGAACTAGAGCTTAGATATCAGGAGGAAGAAAACCTGCAGTTATCCAAGAGAATCTCTCAATCTGAGCTTGAGAAATCAGCCCTCGAGCAGTTGTCGCTTCAGGCTTGCAAGTATCAGTTTCGAAATGGCAGAAACAGAAGAATACTAACTCACAGTAACTAGACTCTCAGATTTCCAAATTGACGGAGAAACAGAAGGAAGCAGACCGTAAGATTGCTGATTTGACCGCTAGGCTTGTCGTTTTCGAAAACAATTCCAGGCAAAAGGACGGCAACGGTGTAACACCACTTCAGGCTCTACATGAATGCCTTTCTACCACTGACTGTAAGTATTCTCTCACAGTTTTCTTTTATTGATACTAACGTTATTATCTAGTAACTGAAGAACAGAAATGTACCTACAGAAATTGTTCAAACGAGATGGAATTCGTCAACTATGGACTGTTCGATAGTGAATCCAATAATTGTGGATTCGATGGTAATGACTTTACTCCCACTGAGGGCACTGAGGTTTGTTCTCAGAAAAACAGTGTTTCTGACAACATACAAGCTACGGCCAACAGAAAGAAGTATAAGAAGAGCAAGAGGAAAGTCCAAGTTCCAGACCTAGATGATGGAGAGGAAAGCGCTGATAACTTTTTCCTCATCGACTTCATGTGTGAGCGTCCGAGTACGACAATCGACCATTGTATGGATGCTAGCACCTCAGAAAATGAACTAGAAAAGATGTTACCTGATTTGGGCAGTGAAAAATGGGCTCGACTGCAAGATATCTCAGTGCGAGAGTTGACTTTTTTTTATGATGCTTTTGGTGAGCAGTTGAGCAAGCTAGAGGGTATGTCTGAATTGGATGATATGGAGAAGCCAAAAGAGATACGTTTCAGATCATTTGAGAAGTGCTACATGATTCTTTTTCTGTATTACCAATTGCATAAAGGTGTGAAGACAAAGAAAGGATCGACATCTTATCTACCACATTCCAGGGAACAAAACGGCAATCACACATTCAGGTTCTCCAAACGTTTGAATTGCTTTGATTGTAACGACATTTTGGTTGAGATGACGCTGAATACCAAGATATCGGAATACATAACGTTGACGGATTTCCATCCTAACCATACATGCAAAATGCATCGTTTAAAATCTAACCATGTCAGGCTGAAGTCTACTGCATTGAAGAAACGACTGAAGAGAGATGCAACTAATGATGAGAAATCGAAGTGGGAATCAGAGTTTAGTTCAATCTGTGAACAATTTGGTGATGATATTGATCAGGTGAAGCTGGCGCTTATGCTGAATGGCAGAAGTGAAAGCTTTACAAGATTCTCATATCTGAGAGAAATTATTGAGGTATTCATTACTCTGATGTCCATTTCAGGAAGCAAATTCTTCGTTACTGGTACTGCTGGAGTGACTAAATATCAGAGCTCATTACTAGTCAAGGAATCAATGTTTTCAGTCATTGCACACTGTTTTCGAATGTTTGATACGCCTAGGCTCCAGAAATGCTTGAACCTACTCGGTGTTTCAGATCAACAGCAGTATATCATGGGTGCTATGGCTCGTCTCATGAAATCCACTGATCAGTCATTCCGACAGAGCTCCTACTGGCAATATTCAATGTCAGAATATGAAGAAGAAGCTGCATTGAGGATGTTAATACCTCTTCTCAGACTGAGTGATACACATTTCGTAATTACTGGCAAATCAGCATCATATACAATCACATCTTTGAATGGTGCCCTAACAAATCTAGACGAAAAAAGAATTCTAGAGGGGTTAAAGACTCAGAAACAGGTCGAAGACAAAAAACGACGGAGCAACAATGCAGATGATAACACAAGATCGCTTTTAAACGAGTTTTCTTCTGGAGACGACGAGACTGGCACTAGTTCTATTGAAGCTGATGTCGATGCCGCTGTTGTTGGTGTTGGATCAGAAAATATCGAGGGATCGCTGCTGAATGAAGTTCATTTGGGAAACAATGAGAGCCCAGAGGAAGATACTCCTTCTTTCCAACTATCCGATTCTGGTATCGACTCATATGCTGCAGAATCTGAAACTAACTTGCCCATTTCCTTCCAAGGCTCAATAGAAAATGAGGCCATTGAGCCCATCTCAAAGTCTCTTCAAGAGAGGACTGGTTGCCGTTATGGTGAAATCACTACATCGGAAGCGCTAAGAGAGATGAAGAGTTTTCCGGAAGATATCGAGGACAAAGGAAAACCATCTAGCTTCTTTTTTGGTTATAAAATCCCCAAACAGGTTTTAGAACACTCGGTACCATTCATATCATTTGATGCAACGTTTTTGCATGACAGCGAAAGTACCAACCAGAACTCCGAGAAAGTACCTATGTTCAGGATATTGAAGGTAGCTACCATAAGAGTGTCTCCAACGAAGTCGCTGCCGATGTGTTTTATGTTGTCTGACCAATACGAGAGCTTTGAGACCTGGTCCAGCTTTTTTATGAAGTTTGAGCTCATGTACAGAGAGTTTCTTACCGATATCGGAGGGTTCACCCTTTGCTCGGACAGCGCGAAAGGGCTGACAGCAGCTATGAGAATTGTTATGAAAGACTATAACTATGATTACGTTACATGTCTTCAACATTTGTCTAAAAATATAATGAAGCACACTGCATCGAAACACGGATATTACTATGAGGATGAAAACTCCATCACTGGGGATCTTTCTCTTGAGAATCCTGCTGAGAAGGACGTTGAAGTTCTCCTCGACATCGAAAAGGCAAGTACATCAAAACTCTTGGCAATAATCACACAGACCAGAGATGATTTAACCCTCCAAAGAGCACGAGAAATTTTAATGAGAAAATTTCCCAAATCCAAGAGGACACAAAGGAATGACGCTTACAGCATGATTGAAGATTTTTATCCTCTTTTCGCAGAATCAAGACGAAAACTACCATCTTTCTCATTGTACAATTCTAACCAATCCGAGCAGTTCAACTCTTTAATTATCAAAACACGTGAGTGTAACTCCTTGACTATGATTATGAACTTACTGATCCTACAATCGACATCATTAAGGAACGCTCTGAATCCGATCATTCCGTTAGAGTTATCTGGAAAGGAGAACAGGGGCCTGGTTTCATTAACAAAACAGGGAGAGATTACAGTTGGGGAGGCGCTATTTGAAGCGTCCTTTATTGAAGTAAAGGAGACAAAAGAGAAAGGAGAAGGTGACGTTTGTTATACTGTGGGTCTAAAACCAATCCAGACAGAGCTGTCATATAAGAATTTCGTCGCTTACAAGGATGCTTGGGCTAGAATAGCGGGCAGGCGCTCAAAGTATGAGTTAGACTGTTCCACCAGGGATAAAGAGTTTCTGTCAACTCTACAGAAGTGCTCTGTGAAGGTTCAGAGAACGTCACGACCAAGTGCCTGTTCACACTGGCAGCAGCTTCAGTGCCAATATGAAACCATTGGCGCAGCTAACAGAGATCAATGCAATGCATACATATGCCAGCACTGCAAATGTTCATCCACAGCTTACACAGACTGTCCACATATCATAGCCGTCAAGGCTCACGAGTCTGGTAAAAATATAGAATACACTATCAACCCTCAGAAAGATATCTCGAAGAAAAAAAAACTGGTGAAAACAAAGCAGAAGGATGATAGCGGAGACATGAGAATGAAGGATATTATAATTCACTCCAACTTTGTTTCTGATGTTACTCTACCATCTGAGTTTGATGCAAATATACTACCCGATGGTATGAATATCCACAAGTCATTGTTGAGACTTGACAAAGAAGATGAGTCTAACTTAAGCACAACAGTTTTCTTGCCGAAGAGTACAAAAAATGTAAGAGCGCTTATCAGAGGGCTGATACTGAAAGAAGCCAGAGATAAGGAACGTCAGAAAACTGACGATCAGGATCACCGACTAGTGAAGAGACGCAAAGCATAGGGTACCATGCAGCTGTATACGCAGAGCTGCTATATCTTTCATTGCGCCTCTGTAAAACTTGCCAGTATCTAACTGTTATAATATATAAATTATTGCGCAGAAGCTGTGAATATTTTGTAGTTTGGTGCGAGCATATAAATCCAGCAAGTATTTTATAAAGGTTTGGTTGGATTGCTCACGTAGGTTTGATATACACCAAGATTAACTCCCGACGTTCTGAGACATATTGCAGGCGAACCAGTTTTCACTACCCCAGCTGAACTGTCAAGACTCGAAAATCTGCAAATATATATCATATAACACGCGGAGAGATATCACCCATGTATCTGGAAAGGTTATTACAATCAGACAAATGTTAATAATATGTGGCTATTCATATCGACTAAGAATGGATATATACAAAGTGACCTGTGATTGCGGATTTCTGCAAAGTTTTTTTTGACATCCATAAAGATCAATTGCCTTCCCCTATTTGAGTGAGCTATGATTACAGAGATATTGCATTACCTCTGGTTAATTCGTGGTTTACTAAAAGAGAAGCCCTGTAGAGATCAGTTTCATGACGATTAAGTTTGGTATAAGTTATCTAATCTGATCTAATATTTCTTTTTCTGGTCCCGCTTTTTTTATTTAGCCGGTTGAAGCGTACTGATTGACGATTACGTGCAGGTGCGAGTCGAGGCGTCTTATCCTGAAAAATTGAACCCTCCTTCTCCACACTATAGAAATAGCCAGGACCAACTTATGATCTGACCACTGGGAGCAACAATACAAAATATGGCTAAAACTGTTTCTAAAGCTGTTTTCGAAGAAGACTTGAAGCTCTTTCGAAGTGGTACTCTTGGTGTTTGAGCTACAACAAAGACTAAGCCAGAAGTGGAATGTACGGAAACTACACCAGAAGCAGGGATGAAGCTGAAATACTTCAAATTCAATAAAGGGTATATCGGTCCTAGAAACTTGTGGATGAAATCACCATAATACCGTTGATGACTCTGTTAGGATCTCCAAAGTGGGGGAAAATATCATAGATAAAGAACCTGAACTCGAAGATGTGATAATCAGTGCTTATAAGCTTGTTGGAAGGCTGCTTTTGGAGACATCAATTTTCTTTTCATGAATCTAATATAAGATCAATTTGCAAAGTCTCTTTACTTATAAAGGAACTTACTACAAGGTCGATTTGTGAGGATATTTGGAACTTCATGAATATTATAACCTGCTTGTGAAGATACATCTCCGCGGTATAAGTGGAACATAAGATGAATCACGTATAGAGTCTACATATTTAAGAAATCAGGAATATAGTACAACATTTGCTATACAAGTAAAACCATATCGTAGAAGAGAGAGAAATTAGTAATATGCTGAAGATCAACATTCATGATGGGAAGTCGCTCCCTAGTGTCTAGTACTGCCCCAACCAAGAATTCCGCGCCGAGGGAGAAGCTGACAGATCGAAGCTCATTTGATTGGGAGTGCGGTACATAAAAAATGGTTTCCAATCTCGATAAAGATCAAGATAAAGGCAGTAAGTACTACACATATAAAAAAAGGAAATATTAGATAGAAGCATAGAAGGCAATTTGGTGAAGTGCATTATGGTACTAACTGATGTGGTCTAACCACAAATGCTCTACTACCGAGACCGCTCTATGTTAAACGTCATGTGCTCCAACCATACCAAAGCTTTTTACCCCCATTGCTTTCTCTCTCTATATTATCAAGCCTGGTTTTCGTTTTAGCCACAAATTGAAGTTTTGCCCCAATTGCGCCACACAAATATATTATACCCCTTTTAGGAAGAGAAACTTAAATCGACTTATAACCGATAAGCTGAACAATTTAAAAAATATCGAACTAATTATTTGCACCCAAACGGTGATCTCTTAAGTGCGAGTTTCGGTTATGCGCAGGACAAGGCAATTAAAGTGTGGAAGGCATTTATTATGAGTTATACCAGATTAAGGTCGAAGAGAATACGTGAGGATTTGGCCATTGGGTAGGCTAAGTAATATTTTCTGATAATTCATTTTGAACAACCAAGCTGATAAGCAAATATATAATTGAATTTTATTAAATGAGCTCAATTTAAAACGTAGCTATTTTAATCCAAAATTATTTGGGCCTGAAACGTTAATTAATATTCTTCTCCTATATGCATATGCATGATACAATGCCCGTGTGGAGCGGCTGCATAATTAATAGCATTGTGATAGATCACATATTATGGTGCATGGTCGAACAGCAAATCACACTATTATGATAGGGTTCAACGGATGACCTTAATAAATTCATTACAAGCTTTTAAAGGAATACATTAATTGGGCCCCCCTCCCCCCGCCTCGCGCTACCGTTATGAACATGAACATTTGTGACACATCAAATGCTGCCCAAGGTTTTTGAAAGGATATAAACCGGACCTTTTTCCCCTTCTCACATATTACCTGCGCCTTCAGGAACAACAAACAAATATTTGAAATGCCGAAGGAAACTTCATCACCGATTAAGAAGCACCGGGAAAGCAAGAGAAGGCACAATACCAACTCCAACAACTGCTCTCCACCCCGGTCCCCTGCTTTTGAGTCTATCATTGATCCTGTCATCTTCTCGTCACCTCTCCAGACAATTCCCAGCTCCCCTCCTCTGATGCGGTCGCCTGCATCCCCGCGCACACCAGACCGTCGCGACGGGGGGCTAGCTCCTACATCACCACCACCTTTTGAAGCACTCAGTGCATTCTCTTCACTAATACAGAACACTTCATTCACTGGAAGACTTCAACACTTGGGTGACAATAAGAGTTGTTGGGAGGGAGCTGAGTTGCTCTTTATTCCAGAGTATATTTCCAATGATAACCACCACATGTTGGGATTGATCCCAGCGATGGCCCAAAGATTTTATATCCATACGGCTAATGCCTTCCCACACTCTCCAATATTGATCAAATCATTCACAACCGATTGCAATCCAACAGACAAATGTGCATTTGCGAACAATCTTGATATCATTGATTGGCAAGAGATAGAAGATGCTGATCCTCCGGTTGGGTTTCAAAATGATGCCACTCGTCGCGCCTGTTCGGCACGCGCTGACTTCAGTTTAAAGAAGGTCACATCGGAAGCAAGATCAGGTCGAGCTTTAGGACTATTCAATCTTTCCGGAAGATTGGATAACTGGAGATCTGTAACAGGGCTTGGATTCCTCACTGATGACACCAAACAGAACGTTGATATTGTCATTGATGGTCAAAATGATGCTGATGGCAACGCTATCTCGGAGGGTAATATGTACTACATACCTTTTGCTAGGTTTAGTGGACTGAGAACTTTTACTACGAAATCGTCGGAGATGTTTGAGATTATGGATAACAAATTTGCTGAATACGTCTTCAAACAAAATGAGCCAATTATTAACTCTATTCCAATACAGTCTCGTCTAGAAAGACCCCGTACTAGAACTTTCCTGACTATCGCTCAGGCCACCCAGATTGTCAAAGACCGTCTAGATACATACTATTACTATTCTGGAGAGCTGAATATTCAACCGAATAGTCTGTTGATTGATCCATTGAAACCGGTGTTTTACTTTGGATGTCCTGTGTGTAACAGCAAAAGCTGCAGTCACGTCGAGGGAACTGAAGTCCGTCTTAGACTTGGTGCTGTAAGCTTTTTTGACCCTGACTATCCAGACGACATCCTCATTGCAACAGCATTTCATCAGGAGGCCATGGATATACTGGAGACTTCAAGACTCGAAAATCATATGACCGAGACACAATTTTGCGCTTGGGTTTCTTCAAGACAGCGTGAAGATATTGAAAGCGTGAATAAGATGCACAATGAGAAATTTCTGGATGAGATTTTGCCAGAACTCAAGTTCCGTTGCCGCTTTGATTATTATCGTGGACAGTGGATTATCAGAAAGGCCTTGACTGTCAATTCTAGATATCCAAATAGGTTGAGTGATTCATACAGGGATTACAATTATCCATATTATTAATCACTATCTCTTGCTCTCCACTTGATGTTGGTACACTTTTTCTTTATTGCTATTGTTTATCGTGATGCTTTTATTAATTTCATTACTACTTGTGGACCTGGATCTGTTTTGCTATATTATAATAAGGAAATATTTCAATCGATCTCAAATGGCTGATCGTAGCTCCGAACGGTAGATACAACTGCACAGCTGCTACTCATTAATAACTAGCGCAAACAAATCATCTCGTTGAAGTACCATTAAAATGCAGACATAGACGTACCTATTATTATTCAATTCGCTAGAATTCTGCATCGATGTGTTCTGCATAACTTATAAATTAACCCGATTTATTTTTGTGAGATAGCTTCTAGTAGTTTGACAGCCCTTCAACGATCTTGATGATGTCGCTTTCAGCAAATGATGCACCCTTTTCACCAATCTCCTCAAGCAGAGCGGCCATAGCATTCTTATATGGTTCGAAGACTGTCTTGTCATAACCATAAGCCAAGCAAATTGTTATCCCATTGACCGAAGCAGCTACATTATTCACGATAGTTTTTGACAGCTTGCTCTTTGGTTGCGAGAAAATATATTCTTGGATACCATCAACTGACTGACGAAGCCCAAGATTAGATATCTCTATGCGGGTCGGGTCTGGTGGGCTGCTGATCAGATCAGTAACATAATTTTCCACATTGATATAATCAAGCATACCGACCATGAAAGCAGATGACATCATGGAGCTTTCAGTAATTCTGAGTTTGGTCTTCAGTTGATCCCATGTCATTTGTGATGAAACATTGATGCTTACAGAGGAAGCTAATGACCCGTATGATCGAGGTCCCTCGAGATAGCGACGCAGGTTGACAGGGACATGAAGTGTGATGGAAGAGCTCCCCGTCAACTTAGAGACAACATAAACGTTAAGCAGCGACAGCATTGTAGTAAAAGTTATGCCTTCACTGTGTGTGAATTCCTTGATCTTTAGGGCTTTGTGACTTGATATCCTGAGAATCAAAGGGTCAGGTTTAAACGTTTCCTCCGAACCGAGTGCTCCATTCTGTGGTTGCTCTGTACGACTTATATAGGAAGCCAAAATCCTTGAGATCTCTTGAATGAACACTTTGAAAACAAATGACTTCGGAGGTTGGATTATTCTCTGAAACTGCTCCCTCATATCTGTATCTGGAGCAATAGAGTCTCCATATGACAAAAGAACGAGGTCTTCCAAGACCATTACTGCTGTGGTTCCATCACAGAAGAGATGATCACAAGCAAACACAAGCCACTCAGAGTTCACAAGAACCACTTTCCACAATGGACTTTGAGTATTCGACTCGAATACCGTCTCGTGTATCTGGTTAACAGCTTCCGCAATCTCCATGACATCCATAGTCTCGACGGACTGGGAGACATCCCAGGATACTTCTTGAAGATCGGAGTCGATGATGTTTAATCTAAGTATACGTCTCTGAGACACAAGTTCCAACAAACATCTGGTAATATCAGTAACATTGACCTTCTCTTTAGTCTTGACTGCTGCCACAATGCATGAGTACGTCTTCTGCTGATTACGAGAGAGATAGTACTTCTCAAAGCAGTTTAGAGTCATTGTTCTAGTACAACGCTAATGCAGATGTTGTACAAAAAAAAACAGACGGACTAACACGTTAACAGTTAATCATCATATAGGTGGGACGAGGTTCCGTTCTATGTTTTGTCCTTTACAGTGGTGAAATAGGGGTAATTTGAAGTCGTTCAACTTTCACGGTAGGCGCGATTAGTAAAGCGCTCAGAAAGAGTTCGCGGGGTTGGGGCACGAACAGACATACAAACGAAATAGTGAAAAGAATTCATGTTTATCCTGAGTCGTATGCTTCAAATGTAATTGGTATTAACTCGTTTATATAATGTACAATGTGTCAGTGAAGAATCCCAAGACTTGAAATCAGAAGAGCCAACTGACGAACTTGTCATAAAACCAGTCCTTGTCATACTTGTGCTTTCTATTTCTCAGTCTTTCCTTTCTCTGTTCCTCTTCTATTATACCTTCCCTTTCCTCATCATCAATGAAATGTTTCAAACTTATGAGGTCCACATCCATTGGGTCCCTGACCTTGGTTTTCTTTATAAGCTTGTAGCCAATCCACAGGAAGAAAAATGTTGGAGCTGCAATGTAACCGGTGATAAAAGTTTTGTAGTTAAATCCATTAAGGAAGACAGTAAAGTTCTTAATAATGGCAACAAGTGTGGCGAAGAAAAGTGCAATGTAAGTGCTGTATGGATGGAATGGAGCCCTGTAGGCCAAAGTAGATCTATCAACACCTTGCGCCTCAAGAGCTCTGACAAAGTAGATATGAATGACCAATATGTTAATCCACGTGATTAATCCAAATAGAGAAGTGACGTTGACAAAATAAGTGAAAATGGTTTGAGAAGATGAGACACAACTCATATATGCCAATGAACAGAATGTTGTTGAAAGTGCTAGAGAATAATAAGGAATACCCCATCTGTTAGTTCTGGCAAAGAACTTTGGAGCGCTACCATTGATAGCCAATCCATACAAAGTTCTGGTTCCAATATAGAGATCTGAGTTCGAAGCAGAGAGAATAAAGATCAAAATACAAACGTTCATCAAGTGATCCAGTCCACTAATCTTGGCATTCTTGATAGCCACAACAAAAGGTGAAGCATTAGCAGAGGTAGTAGCTTTTGTTGCACTAATCAGCAAAGGATCGTTATAGGGAACACACATACCCAAAAAGAACACAGCCAAAATATAGAAGACAACAATTCTGTAAAATGTCAACTTAATAGCCTTTGGAACATTACGACGTGGATTTTGAGCCTCACCGAGGGTAACACCAACGAGCTCTGTACCACCGTAGGAGAATACAGCTGTAACGAGAACTTGGGCAAATGAAACGAATTTAGCCTTACTTGGGTCAGCAATACCAGAATATGGCTTAAAAGCACCCGGATCCTTCCAATACCTGAACCCGATACGGTCATGAGTTGGGCCTCCACCAAGAGCAATACAGAACATCATTATTATGACAGAGAGGACAATGATAACTTTGATCGATGAAAGCCAGAACTCAAATTCACCAAAAACTTTAACACCAAATATATTGATGAGCAATATAACAAGAATGAAAAGAGTTATCCACACACCCGGATTTACTGTATCACGAGATATCC
Source organism: Petasospora bimundalis (assembly GCA_030569745.1). NCBI lineage: Eukaryota > Fungi > Ascomycota > Saccharomycetes > Phaffomycetales > Wickerhamomycetaceae > Petasospora > Petasospora bimundalis. The sequence continues at coordinate 18,371 of JAJMLR010000014.1, forward strand.
AATATTGGATGACCATGGCACCAGCGGTAATCTGATTAGCAGTTCCAATCCAGAATTTAATCAAATAGCACCAACCAAGAGAGAAACCTAAAGCTTCATCAACGTATCTGTTTGCATAACCTGCAAATCCGTCTGGCAACGGGATATACGTTGCCATCTCAGCGAGAGAGCACATAACAGTATATACCAAAAGACCAATAAAGGTATAAGCAATTAAAAGGTTTGCAGGACCTGCTGAACTCAGAGCTGCACCAGATCCAATCAGTAATCCGGTTCCAAGAGCACCACCAATGGCGATCATACTGAGGTGTCTGGCTTTCAAATTCTTCTTTAACCTGTAACCTTCAGTTACAGCAAGCATATGTTTCTCTTCTTCGGTGACTTCTTCACCGGAAGAACCCAAGTCGAGTTCTTCTATGGAATGGGCCTCCACATCTAAGAAAGCTTTGTCGGAGGATCCCGTTGCACTCTTCTTTTCAGAATCGTCACTTAGCATTGATTGTAGGTGTCAAATAGATATGAGGTATACTGAAACAACGTGAAGCTCAAAGAATGAGGACTTCTTTGAACTTATAGCATATAATAAAGAGGTTGAAAAGGACAGATAAGAACTTGTCTTGGCTCTCGAAATACATTTGGAGGCATATCCAGACCCAGAATAGTCAGGGAAGCGACAACAAAGATGAAGAAATATTGGAACGTTGCATATAATATGGATGCTATATGGTGTAGTACCGGAGTTATGGTCCGAATGGGATGGAGATGGTTCGATGAAACGTCTTGGCACAAGGGGCCATTAGCTCCAGGAGTTTCTTGGCTCTTATCTGCCGAGATTGAGATTAGTTGATCAAGAGGGCGATTAAGGATAACAACCATTCATATATATGATCTGCTCGAAATGTTTTTTGATTAAATGGCGCTCCTAAAAGCGGGCCATTATGAGATATTTCTGTGTCACATTAAAACTTCTGGACTCTGTAGTGTTTCCGCAAACAGTAGGACCCTGAAAGATGGACTTAAAACGGAGTTATTTCAGGGTCCAATCTATTAATCTCCGGGAATATATCCGTATCTAGAAAGTCAGTGGTGTTATCTGGCACTCTGCACTATCCTTATCAGCGCCGCCTCTGAACCTGGGCAAGGAGCAAAGAGATCAATCATTTGGGCCAGTTCTAGAGATCCTAAACTGATTGTCGAGGCAGCATATCCAATCCACGAATTGATTCAATCCTTACTTGGCAACCTCTATGAGTACTCGGAGAAGTGTGGCAGTTGTCGCCGATCGCACGGCTTGCAAAAAAAAAAAACACAGATAGCCGGAACAAAAAAATAATCCGGGGGTGGCTGGATAAGATCGAGTTGATTGTACATTTTACTTTCTACGCAACGTAAATAAGACATGTGTGATTGGGAAGTATAATGAGTCGTCTTTGACTCTGCAGATTATACACCATTTGATCAGTCAAACTTCAAGTAGACTTTAATACACTTCTCCTTTGAAGAGTTTTTGAAGACTTCGTATGCCTCCATGATCTCATCAAACTTAAACTGATGAGTAACGAGTGGTCTTGGGTTAAGTTTCTTGGTGGAGACCTTTTCCAACAGGTCCTTTGTTGAGTATGCAGAGACTAAACCTGTGGAAATGTTAATGTTTTTAATCCAGAGATCCTGTAACTGCAAATCAACCTTTGAGCCATGGACACCAACATTAGCAATACGACCACCTGGAGCAATGATATCCTGACAAGTCTGGAATGTTTGTGGGATACCGACTGCTTCAATTGCAACATCAACACCAAAGACTCTATCAGAACGAGAAGCGATGTTAACTTCTGAGCATATACGAGTTATCTCATCATTAACATTAGTCTTTGATGGATTAATGACATTATCAGCACCAAATGTCTCCTTTGCAACTCTCAATCTTTCGTCATCAAAGTCAATCATAATGACTCTAGAAGGATCAAAAGTCTTGGCAGCAATCAATGCCGAGATACCAACAGAACCACAACCAACAATGGCCACAATATCACCTTTTTCAATCTTTCCGCTCAGGGCACCAATCTCATTACCAGTTGGCAATATATCAGAGAGCATTAACAATGCCTCATCTTCAACCTTACCTTCCAGATGTTTAATTGGATACAAAGAAGCTGAAGCATGTGGGATACGAACATATTGTGCCTGTGTACCATTAATTAGATGCCCAAGAATCCATCCACCATCAACACAATGGGATTGCATGTTCTTAGCACAATACGAGCAGTCGTTACATGAAGTGACACAGGAGATCAAGACTTTATCATTCGGATTAAGACCGGTAACTTCTGAGCCGACAGACTCAATGATACCAATACCTTCATGACCCAAAATAGTACCTGGTGTAGTCTCCGGGACATCACCTTTAACGATGTGAAGATCAGTTCCACAAATGGTAGTACCCACCAATTTGACAATGGCATCGGTTGGCTTAACGATACCTGGTTTTGGGACAGATTCAAGCGCCTTTTGACCCGGACCCTTGTAAACGAGGGCCTTCATTGATTGAAGACGAGAAAAAGTTGTAGAGAATGCTCTTGCTTGAGCAAAGCGGATAGATGTATTTCTTACGGAAAGTCTCAACATTGATTCTTTATGATTGTTTGTGTGATAAAACTAAAATGTATAAACTGACAAACTCATGGTTTGAATACAGAGGGGGCTGGGGTCGTTTTATATGAAACATTATGCGGGAAAAGAACAGTATTTACGGAGAGGACTCCGATAGAGATGAACTTGATTATGTGGTCAGGACCGTTTTGCAGCGAGTGTGTGTTGCGTGATCTTAGGCTGGTCAGGCCACTGACCCTACCCCCGCGCCTTGAGAATCAAGCATATAGCATTCGGGGTGCTCATTGAGAGTGGGGGGGGGGAGAGTGTGTGCGCATGAGAGAGAGAGAGAGAGAGAGAGAGAGAGAGAGAGAGAGAGGGGAAAGAACGATCTAATACTAATTGATGCTCTCGGAATAGAAGGGTGTACATGATAAAGCATTAGTAAATCTTACAAATGTTCTCTGACCCCCCATCCCCCAATTTGGGTTCTATTGTTTCAAGCATTTGATGCATGGGTCGATATATGGGGTACAGTTCGGATGCGAAAAGATCTATGATCAAGCCGTGGTGTGATTCATTGATTAACTTTTGAAACTATCACTTATATACACGGCTGTAAATATATATTAGCAAGGCTGAATGAGATGTTCTCGTATGTTGTTAATCTTGGATAACGTACAATCCCATCTCGAGATATATAACCGATCTCATAATTCGTGTGTACTCAATCTTAGTGTGGGTGGGTGGTCTGCGGCTTGTGCGGGATTTACCCGTTCCGGGCCCAGACTCTTTGATAATCCTTTATAATACAGAAATCAATATATATTATTTTTAATTGGAATACATAGTTATAAATGATCAAAAGAGCACAGCGTTATATCTATAAATTTCAAAAAAAAAAAAGGTTGAATATTGAAAAGGCTGGGTTTGGTCAATGACGTAAGTTATCTGAAGCACGTGTAATTTGTGTCAGTTTTGTGTCATTGGTGTGAAGATAAATATCGGTCTATTGCATATATATATATAGATATAGATCCAATGCTACATAAAAAAATCATTTATATAGACAATCGAATAAGTATCAACCGAATAGTATATATATATAAAAGATTTAGAAGAAAACAGATGATCGAGGGGTAAAATTGCCCAAATGGGGGAAACCCATCGGTAGATCAACAGCCCTCTCGGCCGTCGCGGATATTACGAGAAAGGGGCACCGCTAGGATGAGCCGAATGATTAATTTTTTTTTTTTTTTTAATTTTTGTATATTTTATATAAAAAAAGATCCACTTTGCCCATAATTGAAGTAGACATTTAAACAAACCCCCCTTTTGAGTTAAAAATCAATTGACTAATCACAACGGAATCGTTACGAAGTTTGAGTTTATATATGCTACGCGTGCCTGGCCGCACACTATAAACCCCGGGCCAATCAGAGCGCGCACCTGCAAAAGAAACGCTCCTGATTTAAAAAAGAAAAAAAAATGCATAGAGAGAGCCCACCAACCGGCAGCCACGAAAATTTTGGGCGAATTTCCTTCCATCACCACCAACAACACCGAATAAATTTGAAGTGAAAACAAAGGAAACACAACAATGTCCATCCCACAGTACACTATCTCCGACTACTCCAAGTTCGCCCTTGCCGGTGCTATCGGCTGTGGTGTCACCCACGGTGCCATGACCCCAATCGACGTTGTCAAGACCAGAATCCAGCTTGACCCAGTCACCTACAACAAGGGTACCATTGGTTCTTTCCGTCAGGTCATTGCCGGTGAGGGTGCCGGTGCTTTGCTCACTGGTTTGGGCCCAACCGTCCTCGGTTACTCTCTCCAGGGTGCCTTCAAGTTCGGTGGTTACGAGTTGTTCAAGAAGACCTTCATTGACTACTTGGGTATGGAGACTGCCACCAAGTACAAGGATGCTGTCTACATTGGTTCCGCTGCTATTGCTGAGTTCTTCGCTGACATTGCTCTTTGTCCATTGGAGGCTACCAGAATTAGATTGGTTTCCCAGCCAACTTTCGCCAACGGTTTGATTGGTGGTTTCGGTAGAATCTTCAAGGAGGAGGGTCTCGGTGGTTTCTACGCCGGTTTCACCCCAATCTTGTTCAAGCAGATTCCATACAACATTGCTAAGTTCTTGGTCTACGAGAGAGCCGCTGAGATGTACTACGGTTTCATCCCAACTCCAAAGTCCGATTTGTCTGCCGGTATGAACACCGTTGTTAACTTGGCTTCCGGTTTGACTGCCGGTTTCGCTGCCGCTATTGTTTCCCAGCCAGCTGACACTTTGTTGTCTAAGGTTAACAAGACTAAGAAGGCTCCAGGTCAGTCCACCATTGGTCTCCTCGGTCAGTTGGCCAAGGAGCTCGGTGTTATCGGTTCCTTCGCCGGTTTGCCAACAAGATTGGTCATGGTTGGTACCTTGACCTCCTTGCAGTTCACCATTTACGGTTCTTTGAAGCCAGCTTTGAACTGTCCACCATCTGTTGAGATCGGCGGTAAGGGTCACTAAATGCTTTTGGTCCACTGCTACTCCTTAACAACCACAACAAATAACAAATATTCAGAATGATAGAACGACTCCCTTTTTTTTGCCCCCACTTTTCTATATGCGTTGCCTTATATTGGCTCTCATTTTCCTTTCATACTTGAAGGATATGTACATAACATAAAGAGTTGCATCAGGTAATGTAATACAAATTCGACAGGGTTGAGTTTGACTTTTTAAAACATACAACTTTGTAGACTTTCGTAACTTGAAATAAATTAATGGCAAACAACAACACTATACACAGACGCATCCCTATTCCGTCAGCTTACCGTTCTTGCAAACTCAACAATTCTCATTCAACAGAGGCAAATGGTTTGTCATCGTTAGCCATGTAGGCTTCAAGCTCTTTGTCCAAATCCTCCGCTGTGGCTTTTGACTTCTTATGATGAGGAGCTCTTTCGGCTCTTGCAGGCTCCTCTTTTTTACCTTGATCAACCTCCATACCGCCGTTCATGTAGGACTCCAAATCCCTATCCAAATCCTGAGCTGTTGGCTTACCTCTTCTTTCCCTTCTTCCAGTTGCAAACCTTTCGTCAGATCTCTCTTGTCTTTCTAATCCCCTCTCCCTTGGTAAAGCATTAACTCTCAATGGCTTAATGACTTCCACATGAATGGTCTGACCAGCAGCCTTTTTGCCATCAAAGTCCTCAACTGCAAATGTGTTGTCTTCGAGTCTTTTGTATTGGGCATAGGCAACGCCAGTGCTGCGTCCTGAACGATCAAATTCAAGGTAGTGGAACGCTAATGGACCAATCTTTGTCAACAAAAGTTCTAGTTCATACTCAGTGATAGAATAATGCAAATCACTGATCTTAATATAGACTCTACCAGACATTAATCTATGAGCTCTAGCTTTCATACTTTCGCCAGGTCTTTCCGAGAACATATCCTCACGACGGCGACGACTTCCAGGTCCATCACGACCCCCGTCACGGACGTAGGATCTGTCACCCCTATCACGTCTTGGACTTCTTTCACGTCTTGGGGATCTTTCACGTCTTGGTCCTCTCTCTCTTCTTGGAGCTCTAGAGCCACGCTACCGATTGTATGTTAGTTGTTACTGCCCTTTTTGCTCACCTAGAACGGTGATGAGTAGCCGGGAAAAAAAAATAGTAAGCAAACTTACAGTTGGCTTGTTATCACCAATGATCTCGTCCAATGATTTCTCAAACACGTCACTCATTTTTGGTCTGGTTAGTGCTTCTGGACACTGATTTGTAGCTTTTTGTCACAATTAATGTTGAAGTAACAACGTCAACGATCCTCCTCGGTGAACTGTTGCCCATAACGATTCCCTTGAGCCTTCGCGGTTGATGCCCTGCTTGAGCCAAAGGGGTACTCCTCTCTACACGCTTTTCATTTCTTAGCATAGTGACTAATACAAGGATAACCAGACTACAGGGGTTCAATTTAGTATCAGAATCCATCTGATTAAAAAAAAAAAGACATATAACAGAATATCGACCGGTTCAAAGATCTGCAACGTCTTCAAAAACATCTTTGAATCTCTGTTCGTTGTAGGTTATTAGCTTTTTGAACGAGTCAAATTCGACTTTCAAGCTTGCATCGACATAAACTAAGTTACCGAAGGCAACTGTTAATCGGTAAGCAGCTTCTGAAGAGGCACCACATAGCTCACCTGCACTTTTTTTCAAAGCCGTTGATACTAAAGTCGCAATCTTGGATGACTTGTACTTTGCAGCGTAAATGGAATAGTTCAACAGCAGTGTAGCAGCAGCATTGACAAAATTGACAGATGGCTTACCAGCTTCTGATATTAGTACCACGACGTTTAAGATTCGTGAGCAAATTCCAACATCTGTTATGATAGGTTCACCCCATTTCTTATTCAAAAAGACATTGGAAATTGAACGCAGAGTCATGAATAACACAGTCTGATTGGACTGATCCAGTCCTTTATCAAAAATATCAGTCATTAGATCCGGTGGTGAATCAAGATGGGAGACAATGAGTCTGAATATATCAAATCCCGGGAGATTGTTCTCCCATTTGTTGACGATAGTGCTGGCAACGGTAGATAGTTTTGTAAAGTCATTAGACTTGAATGCAATTTCAATGTCCAACAACTCAGAGGCATCAAACGTCTTCTCAGTGACATTGAATTTAGTGATACCCTTAATTATTGACTCATAATTGTTTGTAGTGAAGCCCAAGTATTCAAAATGAGGCACGAGCTTTTCACGTCTCTTGTCGGAGTATGGGTTAGAAACTTCCGATGTTTGGTTAAGTGTGACACCTTGAGTGTTTTTAGAAATGAAATCCACAATCTGATCAGTGAAAGTCAATGGTAACTCATTCATTTCCAAGAATCTCGTGGCTGCAGAATATGGGTTCTCAGTTGTGTTGTATGGAAGTTTAAGTGGTGGAGCTCCTTCTTGGATGTCAACGTCAAAGACGTAATCCCACATTTTTCCATCGAATTCCTGCTTCTGGTCCGATGTGGATCCACTGACAACCTCACCAACTTTGATCCATTTACCTTCACTCCATTGGTGAGCTTCATTAATACCTGTTGGAGATTTCACTACAATGACTTTGCCTTCTTTATCTCCTGGTCTTTCCAAAGCCGCAGGATCAGCGAGTTTTGATTCATCGAAAGACTGGGAACTTAAAGCCATGCTTTCAACTGCTTTGTTGAATTCAGATATTTCTTGCTCTGATGCATATCTCTCGGGATCTTTCGAAAATATACGGATCATGCCATCACTGCTTCCTGCCACGATGTCATCATTCGGTTGAACTGCAACGCTCCAAACAGAAACACAAGGGAGAGTAATCACCTGAAGCGCTTTCCCATTTCTCCAAATCCTAATTGTTCTATCTTCTCCCGCTGTTACAATGTCTCCATTAGATAACAACTGCACTGAATAGACAAATGATTCATGTCCAACGAGCTCTTCCATCAATTGGCCATCAAAGTTGGTGATTCTAGCAGTACCATCATTGGAAACACTGACAAATCCTGCACCACCAGGGAGCAAAGCCAATGCCCTGACTACATCCTGGTGGCCCACAAAAGTCTTTATCTCCTTGTTCTTCTCCCAAAGTTTGACAGTTCTGTCAGCAGAGCAAGTAAGATAACGCTCATTTCCTAAAATCTTGACATCCCATACGGATGCACTGTGACCTTCAATCGTATATTTCAGCATGTTATTCTCCCATACTTTGGCTGTGGTATCCCATGATCCACTGATCACTTGATTTTCATACGTATCAAGGGAACAGACATTGGATTCATGTCCAATAAGCACAAATTTGGGATCGGCTGACTCTCCGTTACTGAAAAGGTCAGTGATGTTGACCAGCTTATCCTGACCACCAGAGACAATTGACGAGGTGGTCTTTTCATAGGCGATTGAATTGACAAATCCAGAAGATGTGAAATTGACTTTTGAGGACCAAAGACCTTCTTTAGTCCAAACGCGTACTGTGCGGTCCCTCGAGGCAGAGATAATGGTGTCGTTGTATGGCGCATTGACGGCTCTGACATCAGCAGAATGCCCAACCAATGTGGATGAGAGCTTGAATTGAGACATTATCACCTGAATAGAAGTCAATTGCGTTTGATCTTCGATACCAATTGATTCAAGAAAGCCAACTTTAGGTGAGTGGCAAGTTTGGCCCTACTCTTAAACACTGAGACAATTCGCGGATCCCAATCGAGTCGGGAGATATCACGTGCCCATCCCCGGAATTCAATTTAAAGGGGGGAGGCGACGCGGGGGCTGTCTGATATTCCGTCGCCGACTAATAAACAAACAACACAACAGCGAAGAACATCGCCAAACTCCACAGATAATTATTGCAACAATGACGGCTCCTCTTTTATATGCCAAATTTGAGGATGGTTATGCGTTCAAGCTTGCGCAGGGCAGCTCTTCTGCCCTTCACATTGGACTCAACGGTTCCCAACTCATTAAGCCAGAGCTCTTCCCAGTCTCTGGAATCACCCAGATTGCCGCTATTATCGGTATCATCAGACTCCGTTCTTCAAGATATATCATTGTTGCTTCCAATATTTCTGAGGTTGGACAAATTCGCCAAGAATCTCTTTACAAAGTCACAGAATACAAAGTACTTCCATTGTCTAACTCATTCCTCAAGGATGATGATGAATTGAAATATCTTGAATTGCTCAAATTCCACTTGGACTCCGCCCAGCTTCACTTCTCATATACGTATGACCTCACTAACTCACACCAGAGACACTCTGAGAATCAAGAGAAACAGCCTCTTTGGAAGACTGCCGATACAAGATTCTTCTGGAACTACTACGTCACCGAGGAGCTGATGAACCTGGCCAAGGACGATTCCAGATTAGATCCATTCATTGTTCCCCTAATTTACGGTTACGTCAACATCGTTCACACAACAACAAACCTGAAGCCAATCTCCTTTGGAATCATTACCAGAAGAAGTAGATTTAGAGCTGGTACTAGATACTTCCGTCGTGGAATTGACGCTAACGGTAATGTTGCTAATTACAACGAGACAGAACAATTGCTTATCTTACACAGTGCCAAGGATGCCTATGAGACCTATAGTTATATCCAGACAAGGGGCTCCGTGCCCGTGTACTGGGCAGAGGTTAACAACTTGAAATATAAGCCAGATTTGAGCATCGGTGAACCTCCACTTAATGCAACCAGAAAGCACTTTGATCAGCAGATTGAGTTATACGGTGATAACTACCTTGTAAACTTGGTCAACTCCAAAGGTTACGAATTCCCTGTCAAGAACGCTTATGAAAACATTGTCGGTGCGTTGAACGACCCAAAATTACACTACGTTTACTTTGATTACCATCACGAATGCAGATCTCTTAAGTGGCATAGGGTTAAGATCCTCATTGAGCACTTGGTTCAACTTGGCCTCTCTAGTAATGACTTTTACCATGAGCGCAGAATCGATGGTGTTCCAGAGATCATCAACAAACAAAGATCCGTTGTTCGTACCAATTGTATGGACTGTCTGGATAGAACAAACGTTGTCCAGTCGACTTTGGCCCATTGGGTCTTGCAAACACAGTTTGAGATGAGCGGAATCCTTTCCCCAGGTCAAGTTTGGGAGAATGATAAGCTCCTCTTGTTCAAATTCCAAAATATCTGGGCTGATAACGCTGACGCTGTAAGTAAGGCATACTCCGGTACTGGTGCTTTGAAGACTGATTACACAAGAACTGGTAAGAGAACAAAACAAGGTGCTTTGAATGATTTGATGAATTCTATCACAAGATACTACAGAAACAACCTTCGTGATGGTCCAAGACAAGATGCTTTCGATCTTTTCCTTGGCCAGTTCAGTCCTTACGAAGCAGTATCTTCTCCATTCGATGATAGAAGACCACCTCTTGTTCAGGCTGTGCCATACATCTTTTTGGCATCTTCAGTACTTTTCTTTGCTACTGTTATTTTCCCAAGAGGATCTCTTACAAGCGTCAAGAATTTATTCCTAATCGGTTCTTGTCTTGCAATGTTGGGATTCTCCGGTAACAGTTTATTGAAGAATGGAATGCAGTTTGTCTACTGGCCAAAGCTTGTTGAGTTGGACTTTTTGGTCAAGCGTGACATCTTTAATGATGGTAAAGTTTCTGGTGTCGAGTTCACTAAGAGCAGTAAATTCCAAAACCCAACACAGTCCAAGACAGACTAGATGGATTGACATATACTACAAAACTCCAAAAAGAGTCTAAACGGAAAGAAAATATTACAAAGCTTCTATACAATTATATTCTACACCCCCCTGCTACCATTAATCGAATAAGATTGAATTTTAATTATGAATTTAAGGCTTGACGACCAAGCTAAAAAACACGTAGTATAATTGTGAGAATGAGCCTTTGATGGACTTGAGTACGACCCTCATGCAAATGCCTGCATTATTATATATGCAGTTGCTGAAGGTACAAAACAATATTAAAGGCTCAACATCATACTTAGGCCATAGTGTTTGCCATTGATGATGCTACAATCAATACGCGTCATACATATAATACCCTACCTAGATGACAGTGACAACTAAACGATGAGTGGCAACATTACCGGAGGGCAAAATATTTTTTTGCTGGCCATGTTTAATGCAATGTTATACAATACAGGGGACGGGGTTTGCGGCCATGGGCGAACGTTATTGGCCGCCTGGATGTCCATTCTTCTCCGTAATACCCCGAATTTGAGTAGCAGGAACGGAATTAACGCATCCAACATGATAGTTATTTTGTATTAGTAATTGAATGTCGGTTAGAAGGCTGGACCGATGAAATTTGTAACATATCAAAGGCTCAAAATGCATATGGAGAGACTCATGCGCAGAGTATATGCATGCGGCCCATACCAAAATCCGCGATAATTACTCAATCGGTACACCTGAGGCCGTTAAATCCTTCTACAAACGAGATCTGGGGAGATGGTACTCTTTACCAACCAACAGGTATAAAAGGAGGTCAACCTGCTCTATTTCTGTTTCGTTTCAAAAGACACATTCAGCAATCAATCAACAAGTACAACACTTCATAATACAGATAAAAATGTCATCTATTCTTTCCAACGTTGCTGCCGAGGGTCTCGGTCTCATGAACTTCACATGGAAGCCACAGCCAACGGACAAAGATATTGCCTTTGCAGTTATGAACGAGGCCATTAAGATCAATTTACCTCAACAGACTCTGTTCAATGGTGGTGAATTCTATGGTGCAGACAACATCAATTTGATTTACATTAGGGACTTTTTTACCAAATACCCTGAACAGAGAAAGCACGTTGTTATCTCAATTAAGGGTGCCGTTAGTTCAAACTTGACCCCAAACCCAACTAAGGAGGGAATTGATACCTCTATTGAGAATATCCTCAAATACATTCCGGATTTGGATATTTTTGAGCCAGCTAGATTGGATCCAAATGTACCATTTGAAGAGACTGCGGCTGCATTGGATTCTGCTATTGACTCTGGTAAAATAAAGGCATACACTTTGTCAGAGGTTAAAGGTGACAGTCTTTCACAGTTTGCAAAGATTGCCAGACACAAGCCGGCTGGTGTCGAAGTTGAGTTCTCCTTGTTCACACTAGAGTGTATTGAGAACGGAGTGGCATCTATCGCTGCAGAGCTTGAAATTCCAATTATTGCCTATTCTCCATTATCCAGAGGTTTCCTCACTGGTGAGATCAAATCAAAATCTGACATCCCAGAAGGTGATATCCGTCACCACTTTGAAAGATTTAGTGAGGAGAACATTAAGAAGAACTTGGCTGTTGTTGAGGAATTGATCAGCATCGCCAAAACGAGAAATGTCACTAGTGCCCAGCTTGCACTTGCTTGGTTGAAGTATCACACTGGTAAGACGATTGATGGTGTCAAGTTCCCAGCTATTATCCCAATCCCATCTTCTTCCTCTGTTTCCAGACTGCAGGAGAACTTTGCCCCAGTGAAATTGAGCGATGAGGAGTTTGAGACCATTGCTGACCTTTTGAAAGGAAATGCAGTACATGGACACAGATATAACGCTCAATCTGATGCCTTCTTAAGTGTTTAGTGAATCATTTGGGGGGAGTTTATACGACTAATCTACAACTTTTGCTTTGAATTTCAATGCCTTCATTTGTGCCTTTTATATATAAATGATCTGATACAGGTTTAATTGTTAGTACATCTGTAAATTGATAAATATTGATAAGCCAACAAAACATTTACTCAGGTGGTTGACATTTGTATCAGAGGTGCAAAAGTTCTACTAAGACATGCGTAAGACGTTTCTCTTCAAGCTAAAAAGCTCAGTTGTCCCTATCTTGGAGCTCATCATTATGTCAACCCGAGAACAACACTGTGTCAGTTGTGCTGAAATATTCCGACTTACGGTGCTTCAAATCATGATTCTTGTCACTTTCAGCTTGAAGTAGATTGTAAAAGAGTAGAAGGCTTGGGCACCGAAAAAAATTTACATAGACGGGCGCGAAACGCGAAATCGGTGCAATACGCAGTTCTATATAATCTCGAGGTTTAGGGTTCTCTCTAACTTTTGAAATAATAACAAATTAACCGTTTTTTTCTTTCCTCTTTTCTGCAAATGAGCAAGATAGTAGATATACAAAACTAACAAAAAAAAAAATCCGATTGAAGATCAAGCAGCCTCCTTTTTGAGCTTTGATTCCTGCTCAAGTCTTTCTTCAATCTCTCTCAATTCACGTTCTCTCTCCATCAACTCTTTCTTCTTTTGCATCAAATCCTTCTGGACTCTTTCTTCAAACGCCTTCAGTCTCTCTTCTTCAAGTCTGATTTGCTCCTCACGTGCCAAGTATGTGTCGTTATGGTTGTTCAATGCTGGAGAGTTGACAGATGCAAATGAGCCATTACCTTCCTGTTTGATGTATGGAGATTTGATAGATGGAGTGCCAATTGCACCTGGTGCAGAAACTTGGCCTTGTAAATGATCTGGCAAGCCACCACCACTAAGTGCTTCTGTTCTGTATCTCTCGTAGAGAATCTCATGTGTATAATCCTTAAGGTCCTGAAGATGGGAAATCAGTAACAAGTTTCTCAATATCACAAAGTCCGAGAGTTCGTGATCTTCGATGTTGATAAATCCCCATGGGTATTTTCTTCCTCTAATCAATTCACCATCGATCTCAAACACTTGGTTAGATCCGACAACGGAGAATGGGATCAATGATCTAAGGTATGAATTTGTGTCGATAGTCTCGGTGTCGTCATTCTCGAGATCATATGGGAAGTCATAGTACTCAATCTGATAATGCTTTAAATCTTCGAGAATCAATTTCTTATTGAAGATCAATTCCTCACGTGTCAATGAATCAGCTTTGCTGATAACTGGAATAACGTTGACCAAACCAGATAGTCTCTTAAGCAACTCAATATCAATCTCTTTCAAGCCATGACTTGTGGCGTTGATGAAATAAATAACAGCGTGAACTCTTGAATCTTTAAATCTTGGGTTTCTTCTAACTCTACTCTCCTCCACAAGCACCTCATCGTACTGATGCTTGAGGAAATCTGTGATGATATTGAAACTTGCAGAGTTATCCAAAGAGTCACCGAAACCTGGGGTGTCGATCAATGAGAGCGAAATCTTTACTCCTTCATTGTCCTCAAGTTCGACCTGTTCTTCTCTCAAGTGGAAGTCACGATCATCAGAGCTGTCTGTTGGTGCCGGAATCGTACTTGATGTATCCACAACTTGTTGGCCACATAGAGAATTGATGAATGTGGATCTGCCAGTTCCTGACTGACCAACAATCATCAGTGTGAACTGAATTCCCTTTTTCAAAGTCTTTCTTTTTCTAAGTGCTGCAGACGTGACTGACATTGCTGAATGTGTTATCTATGGGTATATGTCCAAGGTATTAGAAACGAAGGAAACGCCAAAATGCGTATCATTTCAGCTTTGTTGTTTATGCTGTTTCAACGTGTAATGAAAATTCCCGGGACGCGTCGCATCCCCCGATCCACATTTTCGCGATGGCCGGGTAACCAAATCAGCAGCTATGCTTACATAATAATTGAGTCACTGACACCTGAACACCATCGCTAAGGTCTTCTCGAGGATCGGTGAGTAACACGATGAGGCACTTTTCAAAGACGATACATCTTTATTGAAAGCTTTTTGTAAGGTAAAACTAAGGATCTGTTTCCACAGAAAAAAAATAATGCCATACGTCATCCTTATTGATAACTACGATTCCTTCACCTGGAACTTGTACGAATACCTTTGTCAGGAGGGTGCCCGTGTCGATGTCTTCAGAAATGACAAGATCACCGTCGAAGAAGTGGAAAAGTTGAATCCAGATATTCTTCTCATTTCACCTGGTCCAGGCCACCCTCTCACAGACTCTGGTATTTCAAGGGACCTCATCAAGTACTTCAGTGGTAAGAAGCCAATCTTTGGTATTTGTATGGGTCAACAGTGTATGTTCTCCGTATTTGGCGGTGAAGTCAGCTATGCTGGTGAAATTGTCCACGGTAAGACTTCTACCATCACACATGACGGTAAGGGTATGTTCCAGGACGTTCCACAAGGAATTGCTGTTACAAGATATCACTCTTTGGCCGGTACTTTCGGCTCTCTTCCAGATGAATTAGAAGTCACAGCCAGAACCGAAACTGGTATCATTATGGGTGTTCGTCACAAGAAATATACGATAGAAGGTGTTCAGTTCCATCCAGAAAGTATTTTGACTGAGGAGGGACATCTCATGATGAGAAACATTTTGGGATACAGAAGTCCATACTGGGATGGTGCCCAAGCAGATGAGAATGGAAATGCTGCCATTGAAACAAAAAAGTCAAAGCCATCTATCCTGGATAAAATTTACGAGCAAAGAAAGAAGGACATCGAAGAACAACAGAAGATTCCAGGTTACTCCTTCAACGACTTGAAAAAGAACTATGACCTCGGTTTGGCCCCACCACTTATTGACTTTGCAGCAAGATTACAGAAGAATGCTCCAAAGAAAGCCCTGATCGCCGAAGTGAAGAGAGCTTCTCCATCTAAAGGTCCAATCGACCTTCAAGCGAACGCTGCTGCTCAGGCACTTCAATATTCCCAGGCTGGTGCTTCCGCAATTTCCGTCCTTACAGAGCCTCACTGGTTTAAGGGATCCCTTGATGACTTGAAGAACGTTCGTCAGGTTATCTCCAATTTGGCCGACAGACCGGCTGTTTTGAGAAAGGAGTTCATTTTCTCAGAATACCAGATCCTTGAGGCAAGACTTGCTGGTGCAGACACAGTGTTGCTTATTGTCAAGATGCTTGACGATGCCACATTGAAGAGACTTTACAACTACTCCGTCGAGCTCGGTATGGAACCACTTGTTGAGGTCAGTTCCAAGATCGAGTATGAGAGGGCATTGGTTCTCCATCCAAAGGTGGTCGGAGTCAACAACAGAGATTTGCACTCCTTCCATGTTGACTTGAACACAACTTCATCTTTAACTAATATGACACCGCAAGGAACTCTCCTCATCGCTTTATCTGGAATTACTTCCGGTGCTGATTCGAAAAAGTACGGCAACGATGTCCATGGATTCCTTGTTGGCGAGGCTCTAATGAGAGCGGAGAGCACACAAGCATTCGTTGATGAGATTCTTGCTTGAAGATATTAGTATACAATTGGTACTACCCCTCATGGAGCCTCTAGATTTTATGTCAATAATCGTGAGTCATTAGAAGAAATGTATAAGTATATAATTTAATATGTTAGTCATAGTCAAAGATTGCCGATCACCATACCAAAGACATAGTGTTGAGACCTAATAAAATGTGACAGGGGATACCTCTTTACAATCCAACCCAGCCTTGAAGTACCTTAGCTAATGGAGAGATACTACCCAATATAACCATCAGTGTTCCAAATAGGCAAAATGCTAGTGAACTCATGGCACCTGCTCTCGGGTCGATACTCAAAAGTTGAGCTGTGGCGATAGCGGAGCAGTTCAATCCCAAAGTAATACCTCTTGTAACGTAATCATCTTCTCTGATACGCAATACTTTTGGGCCAAAAAGGAATTGACCAAACAAAGCTCCAACAATACCAGTGACAACTGTAGTACATGCCATCAATTGTTGAGAACCACCAAGAGCTTCCACAAAAGGTGTACCCAACGCTAATGTCACCGAGCGGCCCGCAAATCCCAAAGATCTCTCAGCGGAGATACCCAAATGGTAACATAATGGTGGGTAGATAAAGAAGTTCGAGAAAGTCATCAGCAAGATTGGGCCCAAGAGTGCAAAGAAATGGCGTTTGAGGTCGTTACGATATGTGTACATAGGAATGGAGAGGGAGACAATAGAGCAATCCATGAGTGAGGAGAACACATCACCAGCACCTGGCCTATCGTTGTTTGTACGATGGTTGAAAAGCTTGAGGTAGTTTCTCCCTGTCTTATACTGGCTGAGTGTATCAAGGAAGTCATCGCTTTTCATGAGAGAGAAGATATAGTAGACAAGCCACGAGATACCAACAGAGCAGAGAACTGGGTGTAGAAACTTCTTCCACTTTGGAGGTGGAGCATTAATCATTAGTAAAAAGGTGGCAACAGAGATACTCAAGTGAAGGAACAGAGCATAGTCCAAAGTGAAATAGATAGGTAAAGCGACAATGAATAGGACAAAGTAGATAAAATAATCAAAGTAGTTCTGAATGAAATGACCAATAAGGATGTACCGTTCAGTCTGATTAGCGGCTTTTTGAGTTATGATTGCCCTTTTACAAAAGAGCTTATTCTCTTCACCCATTTGAAGATCAACACCTGGATTTAAAGGTCTTGAAGGCTGAGCAACAGGAGATGGTGGCTGTAAAGTGTGTGTGCCCCTAAAGTGTGAGTGTGAAGGTGACAGTTCACCAGATTGAGTGGATGTGCCAACACCTTGCTCGATTTCCATTCTTTGAGTTGTAATCCTTGAGAGGTTCAACGATTTACGATACTGAACTTCAGCTTCGTCTTCATCACCGCGTGCAATATCGTCAAGTATAGTAGTTGGAACGCGATCTAGTCCGTTGTTAGTATTGAAAGGCTCTAGCAGATCAATAGAACCAGCTCTAGAAGCAGTGGCAGAACTGTTTTTGGAACCTTCTTTCGAATGAGCATCAGCTGAGGAGACTTGTGTTTCATTGTTTTTAACAGCAGTTGAGGTCGAAGCACCCAAATCAACGTCTTTCAAAAGGTCCAACTCCTCTGCCCTTTGCACATTCGATCTTCTTCCCTTTTTAAGGAGGTGCTGTAAATATACGGTGAAATATGCCATAACAACCATGGCGATGAGGAATCCAAAGACGAACACAGCAGCGATAGTGAGTGCCTCTTTGGCGCTAATCCAATCACTGAGAGGTAAAGGGATGAAGGCTGGGGTGAAGAAGATATTGATCCACCTGAGAGCAAATCCAGCAGGAATATTGATGATTGCCACAACCTTTGATGTCTTATGTGGACCAAAGATCCAAGAGGCAAGAATAAGTAAGAGGTACAGTAGGAGCATGCATGTCACGGATGATGGGAAGTTGATTGTGGTGAGGATGATAATCTCATTAACACCATAGAGAACGGCAAGCATGATGATTATGCCAATGGGGACCTTGACATATGCATCGATGATGTGCTTCTTACTGAGTTTGAAACCCTTGGTTTACTCGTTAGTATATAGAAAACGGTGATGAGATACAATGACGACATGACGTTATATACGCACCAATTGAATACCCTTCAGCAGGTCAAAGAAAAGATCCATTCTGGCATATGATCATATACAACAAATGTATAATAACTGTGGGTTATAGAAAAGAAGGTGTGGGGAAGAAGAGAACAATGGGTATTTAAAGGTCTTATCAATGATCGGCTGAAAAAAAAAAAAGCGGCCGGACCAGGGGAGCAGCTTCCCCGAGTCAGGAAGGAGTCTCTCCACCAGGGTGTGACTCTGATGTTCTACAAACTTTTTAGTTAAACGATAATGCCATTATATTTTTGTGTCATATTTTTTTTTTCTATATACAGAGAGTCATTAATGCGTGAGTGTTATTTTTCCTTTAAGTTTCAACTGTGATTCTTTTCACTGCTCAGCGATTCTTACCTCCTCTGCTGGGTGAGCGTTGGTCAACTTGATAAACTCCTCGAGGATCTCTGATGAGTGCTTGTGCTTAATATCCGACTGTTTGGAGGTACCATCCTCTGTTTATTTGTTAGTATAACTTCCTTCGTTTGTGTGTCTTCTTCTTCATAAAACTTACGGTAGTTAATTTTCAAAAGGGCAGGTACCTTCTTGTATTCACCAGCTTCTGGCTCGACTCTGACAACGCGAATCGGGAGCTCTGGGTTATGGAATTGAACTCTTGGAAGGTTTTCTCTCCAGAATCGTCTGTCGTCTGTTAGTATGATGCTTTGTTTGTGCTTTGAGATGAAAGAAAGGAAGGTTACTTACCTTGGACCCATGTGACCATCTGGGGTTCTGTTCTTGAAGATGAGCTCAACACTCTTCACCTCGGCTGGCACTGTGAGGGAGCCGGCACCGGAGGACAAGAGGTTCAGACGCTCAACGTGTCTTGACAAACGGGACTTTGGTAATGATCTGTACATAGTATCGGTCTTTTAACTAAATACAAAACAAAAGTGGAGAAAAACCAATGTCGATCATCGCTCTTTGAATGTTCGATCAACACATTTTTTTAGCTGTCCCGTCCAGCTTGAGACAATCGCGCTTTTTTCCTCAAGCAGAAATATCACGTGATTCTGGCGAAGGAAGTGAGGTGCCACTTAAGTGCTTTTTAAGATCATATATCTTTAGATTCTTTAGGTTGTTGACTTTAGATATCATTATATTAAAAATTAGTAGCAGTTATATAGGCTTGTTCCAGCTTTTTAGTAGTAGATAGCTTGTGATTGACCGGATTCATCACGAATAAAGATATATGTTAGTAGGAATTAATGGTGTTAAACTCCTGAGATTAATTCATGATAGCAGTGGAAAATGAGAGGGCGGAGGATTTGAGTAGTGTCGAATGTTCTGGATTGTATGAGATGACGAGGTAATTAAGAGAAAATTGGAAGCAGTCCTTAATATAGCAATTAATAGACTTGCATGGGTTGAATTATATGAGCGATATTAAAACTGGCGAGTAGCAAGCAGGTTTTATCATGGGAGATATTATCTGCCGTAAAAGTGGATTTTGTGCTTTTGACAATAAGATTTGAGCAATTTTGGAGTAAGTTTTTTCAAGTGAGCCCCAGTGATCCATACCGGCTCATCTAGCCCATCGTTATTACATAAGAATCTGTAGCCCTTACCGATTTTTCTATGAGAAAGGATACCAGATATGGTGTATGATATAAGATTATCAGCACCCAAAAATGAATGATCCGGACTGCTGGATGACGTTGAACCAAGAACGTCTTTCAAACTTGATGATGAGGAAGGTGAAAGAATTGGACTGGACGGAAGAAATGATTCATCAACAGAGTCATGCAACTTGTTCGGAGAAGAACCCCTATGGTTGTCGTTAAAAGGTGATTCCTCAATATCAATTGCAAATGAGGTGTGCTTTTGAATGTATAAGTCATTTGCAGAATCTGATTGTCTTATTTTGAACCCGTTATACCTACAGGACAATTTGCCATTGTAACCCCTAATTGTGGCAAATGATTTGATGACATCTCGAAGTGGAACAGTGGACCCAATATGATACTGCAGACTCCCCTTAGAATCACGAATATGAACGATTACAGTGTCTTCCTTATAATTAATTTCTTGTAAAGGGTTATCATTCGTGAAGTCCAGTCTGTAACCAATTGTGGCAATGCTCTTCTTAGCAAGCCCCAACATAGAAGGGGTATCACTATGGCGAACTCGTTTACCGTGGTAAAATAACATGATTGACCTCAAAGGCAACTCCTCAGTAGTAATAACCTCTGCAAGCCTTTCCAAGCGGCAGTGTAAGTCGATCTTGTACTTTCCTGTAATGCCCTTGTATCCACGGAGTATGATGATTGCGTAGGCACCATTGGTCTCTGTAGAATATAGAGAAGGACGAACAATAACGTCTGTTGAGACAGCCATGATTTACCTGTCTTTCGCCTTTAACTTCAAATATATCAAGACACAGTTGATTCCATCAACTTTTACACTACAATAAGTTTAAGGGGTTAAGTGAGAAAGTGCGGGATGCCTTTTATATATTCCGGGGGATGGCGGGGTCACACAATGAGAGGCTGTTGCATGTAACAACAGATAAGCAAACATGCCAGGGAAACATTGATATTCTACTATATAACGATCTATGTATATGACCAAGTTGATCACTCAATGCTGATATGTATGCACCAATACTAAATGGATTTATAAGGGAACGCACCAAGTTATTACCTATCAGATACTAAGATCTACTTTTAGTGACGCTAATTCAAGTACAGATACCGTATATTTCTATATTTGGGATCAGTTGTTCTTCTTTTCTTTAGACACCTTCTTTCCATTCTTGAACAAGAGAATTTGAAGCAACAAAATGGCATTGAGGCCAACACCGACAAAGAAGCCAGTCAAGATCAATTTATCTTCAATACCACTGCTTAAAACGGTGAAAAGTCTAACCAAAGTTCCCAAGAGACCTGCACCTACAGACGCAAGTGACAATGCACCAGTAGATCTATTCTTGAAGTTACCCAAGATCTGTGGCAATTTGGCAAAGATTGTCAAAGGAACAGAGAATTGGGCAAGGAAGGCAACATCATCATTGGATAAAACACCAATGTTTTCCTTATGTGGGGCTCCCAAAAGGGAGTAAGCACCAAGGGCAATCAATGCAAAGAATGCATTGATATAAGACGTCTTACCAGAGTAATAAAGAATCAGGGCAAGGATGATAATGTTTTGAACAGCAACGAAAGCAACTTCACCAAATGTCATAAAATCCATCTTTTGTCTGAAGTTATAAGCCACAGTGATCATTAAGGAGGCGGTCTCAAGAAGGATACTAAGGAAAGAGAGACCTGCTGCAGATGAAGCTGATACAATGGCGATGATCTGTGGAAGCTTGACAATAGATGAGAAAGTAAGGATTGCTAATGACAAAGTTTTTGAGATGAACTCTTGTAATAATGGAGCATTTTCAAGGGCAAATACATCAAGTTCAAGGATAATTGGATCAAAAACGGATGATGTGTAATAGTCCCTTCCGAGTTCGATGAGCTGTTGTGGGATGTACGCTGTGTACGGACGGAGCTGTGTCAGCACTGGTTCAAGGACCGGTTCAAGCTTTGTAATATGTTCGAAAAGTGACATTGCTTTTACTCTTAGAATCAATTAATTGGGTAATAATGATGGAGGCAAAAAAAAAGTGATACGTCTATTTTTATTTTGAAAACGTGGCAGGTGAGCGTCCCATTGTTTGTGTATAAAATCACAGAAATACCCGACGCATGTGACAGGCCCTTGAAAGGTTCGCAGGTTCGAATCCGCAGTTACGCATTAAGTCCACCGTATTTTATTTTGAACAAAAGGGAATTGAAGGGAGCCGATTATCAAAAGTCATACTTCTTCATATAAGCAAAACATTGGTTTCGATATCGATTTTGTGCAATATCTAAACATCCCCATATCTATGCACAAATAACTACATGACAACAAAATTACAGATAGCTGTACTCAATACAACAAGTATATATAACAAGGCTAATAGTCTTTTTTTTTAATTCGATTAGGAGGTCTTGACCTTCTCCCTCTCATTGTATTCAACGTTCATCAATAATGCATGACTACCAATCTCCAAAATCAACATGAACAAACTCGACAAGATAGCCAAACAATAGTTTGAAATAGTAACACCAATATCCAACCAACTTCCCTCAGTTTTCAACATATAGAAGAAGTTCAAGGACAAAATATCAGCAGTGGAAATGATTAAAGTGGAAATAGTGTAAGGCTTAATACCTAACTTGACATTCATAACACCAAGTGCAGTGGACAACAGTAGGTATGGAATGATTAGCTTAAGCATCAATAACGCACCCATTGGGAATGGATCAAAGACAGGTAGAAGTCTGTAAACGGAATCCAATGAGAATGATGAAATACTGGAGACATTTCCTGTACCGAAGAATGCAATTTGCAAATAGAAGAATCCGATAACAGAGACTCTCAATAATTGTAAATAATTCTGTTCTTTACCAGCTTTCTTCTCAGCATCAAACAATGAGGTCTCAATGGAGATCCATTGAAGTAAAAGAAGTGAATAGTTGACATAGAATAACGCTTCAAATGAGATTGTCAAAATGATGAAAGTTGGTGCAAATGTTAAGAAGATCACAAGAAGTCTAACACGGTAGTCATTGTGAGGTTGTAAGTAGTGCAAACCCGGTATCAAAAAGAGTGTAATACAGAAGATAGCCCAACCAAGGAACTGTGAATCCTTAGGAAGACCAGCTCTTGCTTGAAGTGCCATAACGGATTTGTTAGTGACAAGAACCATCAATCCTGTAAATGCAATCTGCAATGAAATCAGTGTTTTTGTATAAGTAGAAATTCTAGGGAATTTAGGATTCTCTCTTGCTTCAACCAATACGGTATAATAACCCCAAACTCCCAGAGCAATGATGGCACCACTAGCAGCATTGATCTGATAGAGGTCTTCGGTTTTGACGGCATCAAAGAGAGTGTAGGAACTCATACCAACGCATGTCAAATACCAGAAGGCAATCTTTATCAAGTCAGTCACGCCAAGCAACACAGGATAAAGACCAAGGAGGAAGAAATATACAGTGAAGATCCAACGTTCAGAGAAACCATATACAATACCTTCATAGATGGCAACAATTGCCACCAAGTTCAAAACAATTTGAATAGCAGGGATACCTCTGAAGAACTGCTGGATACCATGCTTAAGAGCACCACTCTTTGCTGTAATTTGGGACCAAAAGAGTAATGGGAACAGCAAGTACATGTAATAATTGAATGGAGAACGCTGATAGAACAGAATATAGTTCATTATGGCACCGATGGCTGTGAAAGTGGCATAATTCAATGGTGACCAAACCTCAGCAATATCAGACTCCAGAATGAATAGTTGGAGGAAAATAATGAACGAATATGTGATCCAACCAATGAACCCAAGGGTCACGATTGACCGTAGTAGGAGCCAGTTATATGTTGTTAAATAATAAAGCCCATCGAGTGTGTGTTGAATGAGCTCCTCTGTCAATGCAATGGCTTCACTTTCCTTTTCAACTGAAAGTGTTTTGGAATCAGCGATTTCCTCGATGAGGGATTCAATTTCTGATTTGTATTGATCAATTGGTTTTTGTTCAAAGTGTGCGAATGGTGTGAAGAAGAACTGTGATTCTTTCATTTCTTCTTCTTTGACGTAGTACTGTTCCACAATACTCAAAGCATTTTGGAACAATGCCTTCAATTTGTTCTCTTCTGATGAGTTAATGTAATCAAGAGGCAATTCACCAACGGAGTTGACTGGATAGTTAACACCAATTAAGTAGGACATAAGAGATGCAATGTCAGCTTGTTTAACATCATGACGGGCCACATTTCCCAAATTCCAGTTTTCAGTGTAATTGTCAAATATTGGAACGTCATTGTAAATCGGCTTGTTAACACCGGCACCCCAAGCGACAAGTGGTGTTCTTGTGTTGTTAGGATGTCCATCACCATGAGAACCGAATGCAGACATACCATGATCAGCAGTGAAGATGAAAGCTGTCTTGTCATCCTTGAAGAATTTCTTCACTTCTTTTGTAAGTTTTGAGACCTGATCATCAATGTAAGCGACATTGTCATAGTATTCAGCAGAATATGGTCTGTAAGAATGTCCAGCGGTGTCACAACCAAGCAAATGAAGGAAGAACACAGTTTGGTCTTGATGTATCTGCTCATGAAGATCCTTATCACGTGTGGAGTTATCAAACAGGGAGTATAGATGTCTAAATACATATGCATCCAATTCAATTGAAGATTGTGTAAAATCCTCAAATTCATGTCCATACATCCAAGCGTCTACTTTATTTGGGTCAGAGGCACCATCTTTGAACATTGGTAAGATATCTGGAGAACCAAAGGAGTATGAATGTCTCGACTCATTAAGTACAGAATCAAAGTCCACTGGGTTTTCTTTCCATCCCTTTGTAACAGCTGAAACATCCTCATAGAAACCAGCAATCATGGCAACGTGTCCCGGACGAGACTCTGTTGGCATACGGGTATGAGAGATACCGTATGTTCCCTCATTGAGAACGATATTACGGATGAACGGAGCCAGGTAATCTGATTTGCCTGTGATTGGGTGTGTAATGTTGTCAAATGTTGTATCAGCTCTTAAACCATCACCAACAATAAGGAAAAGTCTCTTTGCCGGAGGTTCTGGTGTGGAGAGGTGCGGCTCCATACCGTGTACCAATGGAGAGACGAAGTAAATGTCGAAGATGGACCACAAGTAGAACAAGTGGAAGACCACTCCAACAACAAGAAGCACCAAACGATTGCCTGGAAGCCCCATTGTTATTCGTTTCTTAACTTTTGTTCAATCTCTTTAGAAGCTTTAAGAGAAGATCTCGACACGTTTTCATGTTTACTTTTCACGCGCTTGGTTATGAAGTGCGGCCTAATTTTTTTCTCTCTCCCGCATTTGGTTGTAAATAAGCATTTAATCAATTGTGTATATTCAAAGGTTTTTAATTAATGATGGATGTTGGAAGAAGCGATATTTGTGATTTCGATCTACTACAATTGCAATTGCCATGGAATAATTGATAATTTGGAGAATATATGCCTATTCATGAAACCTTTTGACTGGATTTATATGACCATTCAGCATTCCTTATGGATGGTCAATTGAATACGATATCAGTTGAGAAATGTATTACAAGTGAAAATGCAGATCCAAAATAAGTTTGTTTTAAAAGACTAGAAATCTCTGCTTCTGCTTCTCAAAGCTTCTCTTCGTTTGGAACCATCTTCAGTCATTCCAGTTCTGTGGGGGCGAGGGGGAGGGGGCATCAATTCAGCACCCTCGCAATATATACATGTTCTCCCTCATCTTTCCATCCAATTCAAATGACTGGTTTCCCTTTTCTGTTTATCTCTTAGTATTTGTTCTCTCAGAAACAGACGCGTCAATTCAATCATGCGCGACAAAGTATACGAGTGCACCTATGAGTGAGATCGCGTGAAAAGTTAAGAATTTATCTTTTCAAGCTTCCTCTTGTCTTCTCCTCGCCTCTTTTATTGGGAGAGCTGTTATATGATTGAGAACCAATTGATAATTGAACGTTTAAAGTACAGTTAAAGTGATGTCATATTCTCTATTGTATGTTGGAACACATCAGTCCGAGAGACATTAGCTCTCAAAAAAAAAACAAGCTTACATATACTAATTACCGTTAATTCAGTGTTTATGGTACTCTTATGAGTCCAGATATCGTATCAAAAGTACTCCAATCAAAGAATTCTACCCACAAGGTCCTGCAAAATGTTAAACTTCATGGTTATCAACGGCATAAGGTGGAGGGGGAATATTACCCTGCTGCTATACCAAGAACAGGATCATTGATATCAGGAGCTCTGATAGAAGGTTTAAGTAATGAGGATATGAAATTTATGGATGAATATGAAGGTGTCGATTACATAAGAAAGAGTGTTATAGTTAATCTTCCCAATGGACAAGAGAAGTCGTGTGATGTCTATGTTTGGACTGCCGGAGAGGAAAGGCTCTTACCAGAGGATTGGATATTGGATGAAACACAGATTCGACTATTCATGGAGACATTTTAGTGCTTATTTGAAAGTATTATGATAAATAAATAGACAATTTAACCAACCACAAGTTGTAATGATCTCTATAATGTAAAAAAAAAAAAAAAAATAAACACATTAATCTGGGGAGCGGTGTTATTTCCCATTTCGGTTGCCTCCCCCTTATCCTCTTATCTCCGCCCTCCGCGCAACGTCAAGAAAAGTCCGCTATCAAAACAGCAAAGTTTTGTAATCACAACAATCCGAAGGCAACCAGGAGTGCTCGGAGTTGAGGTAAAAGAGGAATACCCAAACATAACAGTTGAATCGAATTGAGAGGTTGTAGACGATATGACATCGCAAGATCGAAAGCCACCCTCTTCGGAGACAACATTCCTACTTGATCCACCTTCATCTTCCGACCAGGCAATTGACGACATTGATGATGATGAAGATAACTTGAGAGTACTTAGAGAGAGTCGTGCACACCATTCAACACTCGCTTGGCATTCTCGTCCCACAGTTGGACTTATGTGTTTTGGTATCTTTGTGTTTTTCATGTCAGAATCAACAGGGATGTCATCATACATCGTTTTGCTGTTTCAAAGTGTATGCCGTCATGCCTTTGCGCAAGAACCTGATCTTCAAACATGCTCAGATAGTAAAGTACAAAGTCTTATCTCTGATGTTCAATTACAGATGAACTTCATAGCTGGTGCATTAAGTTGTATAGTTTCTGGTAAATTGGGTGAAATATCTGATAGAATTGGAAGACGAAAGATGTTGATCTATGGTGGTGCACTAGCAATGCTGATGAGATTTATGGATCTATATTTGGTATCACCAAATGTTAAATTCAATAAAACAGGATTTATACTTCGTTCTGTTGTGAACGGTTTATCTGGTGGTAACGTTGTGATGCTCAGTTTAGCTAGCAGTTACATCACTGATATTGTTGATTCAGATTTAAGAACAAGAGCACTTGGATTCATTATGGGTTCCTTTTACGCGGCTATGGCATTTGGACCATTGGTTGGAAGTTTTATTGTTAGAGAATCAGGTGACCCTATGAGAGCTCTTTGGACCTCTGCCATGCTTGGTGTTTTGTTTGTTTTAATAATGATTTTCGGCCTTGTTGAATCACGTCCAAAATTGTTAAGAACAAGATCACAATCCATGCATTTAGTTCGTAAGGCCTCATTCTCTTCACAAGTTTCAAGAAGATCCAGTGTCGTTGCTCATTCTACACATGCATTAGTCAACATCTTTTCTCCTTTGAAACTTTTCTGGCTTCCACGTCATAGGGTGTTGGGATTCAAACCTCGATTTAACGTGATGGTGTTAGTGTTCATGGAGTGTTGTCTTTTCTTTGCTGCATTATCCATTGGTAGTGTTCTTGTTTTATATGCTACATCTACTTTCAACATGAATTCAGAGCAATTGGGATACTTTATCTCTTTAGTTGGAATTGGTAAGACCACTGCACTTTACACTATCTGTCCGGCAATCTTGTATATACTGAGATCTAAGTTCAAACAACATACTCATGCTCCAGATATGATTGATTTCCTTATGCTTTTGTTTGGTTCTTTAAACGATTTGATCACACCATTCCTCGTTTGGAAGTCTACATCTTTGTATTGGATTTATTTATCTGCAATCTCTGGTGCACTTGGTGCCTTTGTCACCCCAACTGTTAACAGTACGATAATGAAATATTATCCTGAGTCCAAATCTGGTGAAGTATTTGGAGCATTGTCCGTATTAAAGAACATTTTGGTCATGATTGGACCTGCAATTACACTTTTCATATATGGTCATACAGTATCTTTCTATCCCACGTTTGTGTTCATCCTTCTCGGAGGTCTTGTCACACTTGCAGTCATTGCATCATTCTTCCTTAAGATGCATGAAGAACTTGAACTTACGGCATTTATGAGACCAAGAGCTGATAGTTCAGTTACAAGTGACAACGAATCTGAAATGTCGGTACCAGCTTCTCCAATGAGAGCCTATGACGTTATTCGAAGGGGAAGTGCTGGTGGTGCTACACCACGTGATCCGGTGAGCTTCTAACCTTTCTACACTGGCAATGGATATATATATCAGTTAATTATTGAACGCTCTCTTTAAACAGACAACTTGTACTAATTAAGATTTCATATGAAACGCTCCTCATCGCAAGGGCTTGACACACCTGGACACCACATTGTAGATCATCGGGCGCGGGCGCGCGCGATGGCAGCCGGGGATGAATGACAGATAATTAAACCACCTTGCTCGTTATAACTGTTAAGTTTGCATTCATGTTGATCCTTTTAAGAAGAGAGAACTGCGTGTATTTTCCCACTTATTTTCTTCCAAAGACTTCCACAAACTTCTAAAGTACAACCATCGAGAACGCTTAAGCTCTTACATAAAAATTTGAACAATCTTGAGCGGGGGCACCAGACACAATGCTTGACACACTTGTAGAGCTTGTGAGGTCGCTAAATAGGGCATGGTTGCTTACAGTACTATCTTCCATCATGTGTATCATGGGTGCTTCAATTATTTACCTGGATGCCTTGGTCGCATGGATCAACCCGCAATCACAGTTCTCAATTAGATCCAATGATAGGTTCCTTATCTCAGGGTTCTCTTTCAGTTGTGGTTCTCTTATGCTGACTAGTTTGTACCGTCTTTTGCCTAAGGGATTTCAATACTTCTCTAGAGCTCACAAGAAGGCGAGAGATGATCCTGGTGCCATCCTTGGTCACATTGGTCCCAACACAGCGACAATGTTATCTTTCTTGACTGGTATTATCGTCTGTTATGGGTTGAATGAAATTATTCATTATGCAACTTCGGAGAGTTTGGTCCATTGTGCTCATGGAGGTGAAGATTCAGAGAGTGAGCACTCCCATTCTCATGAAGATCACGGACATTCTCATTCTCATTCTCATTCTCATTCATCCACCAGCTCACCTGATGATGAAGATGACTGGAAACACACTCATACACATAGCCAAAGTCACACATCTGAACACAATCATCACCAAAGCCATGAAATGCATAATCATCACCATCATGGGAATGATTCTGAGTCTGCCATAGATAATTCCATACCACATGCCGCTGTTGAGCATACACTTACAGTAACAGAGACTACTCCATTGACCAATGAGATGATCACTCCATACGTTCCAACTTCAGAGACCAATACACCACCAGTCACACAAAGGAAATCCATAATCGAAATGTTTGACAAATTGGCTCATCCAAAGTCACAACAGATTTGTCAAGGAATATATGATACAAACTGTGATGGGTACCCTTGTATCAGTGAACAGCTAACTGATCGGGTTTCGAATGATATTCATAACTTGGATTTCTATAGGGATGTTTCTTTAAGACGCACAAAATCGTCTCTCGTGGCTTACACCACTGAGGGAAGTGGACCTCTTATCAAACCGCAAGATGCTCGTCCATCTAATTCAGCTACAACTGATTTCACAACACCTGCTCAACCATATATCGTTTCATCTCTGGCCCCATCGAATATTCGCCTTGCAACAGAGCCAAACCTAGACCGCCACACAGCTCATACGGATGATCATCATCATCAAGTGACAACCCCAGTATCTCGTCTCTTGTCTATTGGTTTACAAACTTGTCTTGCCCTTGCATTACACAAATTTCCAGAAGGTTTCATTACATATGCTACAACTCGTGCTGATCCGGAACTTGGACTCTCCATCTTTTTATCGTTATCAATCCACAACATTGTGGAAGGTTTCTCTATGGTTCTACCATTGTATTTGGCTTTGAATTCTCGAACAAAGGCCTTTGGAATAACATTTGTCCTTGGTGGATTATCACAACCTATTGGTGCACTTGCTGCCACTTTCTTGTTAGATGGCCGTAAGTTGGAAAAGAACGAATCACTTGGTGTGTTTGGTGTGTTAATGGCAATCACTGCTGGTTTCTTAACAGTTGTTTCATTACAATTATTTGCATCTGCAATTAGTTTTGGTGGTACAACTACTACTGTTATCAGATGGTCTGTTGCTGGTATGTTCATTATAATGCTAAGTAGCACATTCACAGATCTTTCCCGTTAAGATCTACGTTTACACTCTGTTTAGTTAGATATACATAATCATTTACTTTGAATAGTAATAAGTACATGGAACAAAAAAGACCAATTGTAGCTGATATTGTTAGTGAGAGAGTGTGGTGAACTTCGCGACGCGCCTTGGCAAATTTGGTGGCAAACGCGTAAAGCTATATTGTGACGCGTCACTCACTGTTAACAGATCCATTGACTCCATCTACTTAAAACAAACAAATCCAACCCCGCCCCCCCCCAGTATATCGAGATATGGAGAAACCAACGCCCCGTATTGATGGCTCTATGCTTTCACAGTTCCCTAGTCGTACCGTCCGTTTTGTTGGTCGTGTCGAACAGTTCAAGCCAAACAACACAATCTCTCTGTACATTCCATCATTGGATAACCCAGCAACTGAGAGATTCGATGTGACTTATTCCCAAGATATCCATTTTGAACAAGGTGTATGGTTTGATATCATTGCCCGTGTTACTGATGAGTTGATGGTTCGTGCTATTGATATCTTGCCGCTCAATTTTGGACCAGATGTTAGTGAACAGGCATTGGCGGGTTTGATCAAATTCACACACAAGGTTCCAGAATTATTCTATGCTGGAGAGGATTGGTGATTGTTCAATCAAAAAAAAGAGAGAGAGATTGACGCTGATGTGTACTGTAATATGCCTTTAATGACGATATTTTTTTTTGCTTAATTGCTTACAAAACCGTTTGCTGTAGAAGAATGATGTCTTGTCCACCGACAAGACGTTTATATATTTATGAACCGTAACCAAAAGTAACAAAACAGAGAAAAGAGAAGCTAACATAAGAAATTGTTGGCTTTCAAAGGCAAAAGAAAAAAAAAAATGATAATGAGATTGACATTTATGCAGCAGAATCAAGAAGAGCTTGAAGAAGTCAATGAAGTTTTAGAAGAACTGGAGGAATCAGAAGATCCACTCTGAGTGGTCAAACCTGTGAGAGAGGCAGAACTAACACGAGAAGAAGGATTATACCAGCCTCCATTTTCTGATGGGAATGCGGCAGGAGAAGCCCAGTTGACACCAGAGGAAATGACATAATCCCAACCTTGGGTAACGGTAGAAACCTGAGCAATAGAACTGGACAGAGAGGTGTAATAAGTGACAGCTGAAGTTGGGTAATGTCTTGACCATGTAGTTTTAGTAACTGTTGAACCTGGTTGTGTTTGCATTGGAGCATATCTGGTCTTACCAGTTTGAGAAGTGTAATAGAGGGAAAAGGATTTTGACAGTTGAGAGGCAGCTATAGTTGTAGTTCCACCAGTGTTCAATGAGACTTGAGAACTTGGGGAAGAACTTTCATCACCACCAGATGGTTCAGTATCACCAGTCATACCTTCCAAAGTGAATCTAGGAGAATAATGAATGGTATAACCACCATCATCTGTAACAGCATACACTTGAATATAATAAGAACCATCTGCACCAACGTCTGCAGGAATTGACAATGTGATACTATCATCAGTGATATCATCTGAAGAAACCTTAGATTTGATGGTTTCTAAACCGTTGATATCATCATTAGGACCAGTACAAATGGTAAAAGTATATGTTTTGATTTCATCCAGTGTTGGAGTTGTATTGGATTCAATCCAAGTAACTTTAACACTAACGGAATCACCATCAACGGTATAAGTGGAACCTTTGACTGGCTTGGAAATAGAAACATCACCAAGGACTGTGCTTCCCTTGAGAGCTGCAAGGACTGTAATGAGGTTTCTCAAATTGAAAATCATTGTGTTTTTTCTCTTATGTTAATGCTTGAATAATTATTTTCTTTTTTTGGTTATTCAGTTGTTATGATAGGAGTGTAGTTAAAGAGAGGGTGACTGTAGTGAATCAAGGGGGCCTGTCAGACAGAAATTATTTTTAACTCTTTTTTTTTAAAAAAAAAAACAGGCATACAAAGGAATGAAGACAATAAGTTGCTATTTTGAACGTTTATCTCCAAGCAAACGATGGTATAACCGTGTGCCCTTATCTGATTCAGTACAACTTTCTAAAAAAAAAGCTTAAGCAGTTGAGGTGGAATTTGAACACAAAACCTCTCTCGGGTAAACCTTACAAGGCTCAGCGGGTCGTAATTGCGGCTGAATATCCGGTACGCGACACAAAACAGATCACAAAAAAAAAAGAAAAAAAAAAAGCTTAACGGCGGCCTAATGCGGGAACTTTCCGTTTCGAGGGAGTTTCTCTGTATTTCGCGAATGTATTTGATCCACTTTGCAGCGACTGCCTAATTTGGGTGATTTTTACGAGTTTTTTTTTTTTTTTTTTTCCAGCCAAAGTTTTTCGCGAAAAGGTCAACTCGAGTAAAGTTCAATGGTTCATTTTTCCATTGACGGTGAATTTCTCTTTCAGTATCAAATAAGGCCATAGAAGAAATATTACAAACAAAAAGATGTTGTATCTTAAGTCCATGCTTAAGGTCATCGACAACTCCGGTGCTTTGATGGCTGAATGTATCAAAGTGATGGGTAAATCACCAAAGAACTTTGCTTCTGTTGGTGATGAGATTGTTGTCGTCATTCAAAAAGCTCGTCCTATGAATGCTCAAATCACTGGTGCTTCTGCTTCTAATCGTGTTAAGAAAGGTGATATTTGTCATGCAGTCATTGTCAGAACTAAACAACCAATTCAAAGACCAGATGGTTCCACAATTAGATTTGATGATAATGCTTGTGTCTTGATTAACAAAAATTCGGAACCTATTGGTACAAGAATCTCATCGGTAGTGTCAAGAGAGCTTAAGGAAAAGAACTTCAACAAGATCGTTGCAATGGCTCCAAAAGCTGTCTAAACAAAAAAGGAATAGATCTTAAGAAGAAAAAAAAAAAAAAACAAAAAATACAAATAATGGGTTAACGGCTGGTTTACGATTTTACAACTTGTACATAATAATACATACAAAAGCAAAAAAAAAAAAAAGAAGAAGAATACATAAAAAGCATCTAATTATATTTAAAGAGTCCTTTTTTCTTAAGCAGTAAAACTTTCTAGTAATTTTTCAAGACTGGATACCATTCTTCCAGATCTGATATTTATATCATCATTCAAGTTTATTACTCTTATGATACCATCTTCATCTTCAACTTCATATCTCATTAATTCAAACATACTTGTAGAGATGTTCTTTAATTTCATAATATCTTTATTATGTGGATTTCTCATAGCCATCCTTGTTATTTGTTCATTTACATCTATTTCTAATTGTGATGTTTGTGAAGTATATGATTCTGGAGAAGACGGTACATCTGCATGATTATTTCCTTGTTTATAATCATTTAATGATTCTTCAGTGAAATTTTCATCATTGGGTGTTGGTAAATAATTTGATGTTGATATATCATTTGAATTTTTGGAATCGATTAACATTGTCATTTCTTCATGAATCTCTGTTAAATTCTTCAATTTTGATTCCAACGCCAGTTGAATCTTTTCACTTTGATTAAAGAGATTATCAACATGTGCCCAACGATCTTCTGTTTCTTCCTCGTCTTCTTGTTCTTCAACAAGTACATTTATACTATCTGAAGAGTTCTTACCAGCAGCCATTTTATTCTCTCTTGGTACTGAGCTTGTGGTCAAGATCTTCCATGGACTCACTTCTCGACCCTTGTTGAGTCCAACACCAATGGTACTCCGATAGTCGAACTTCGTTGGCTGCTTAGTCTGCTGTAGTATGGGACTCTTCGGTGATAAATGTGACATTGTTGACTCCTGTATCGTACGCAACGTATGTACCATGCCCTAAGTGTATGCCCGAAGTAGAAGAATGTTTATCGCGATTTGTATATGATGGGGGGGGGGTCAATGTTAGTATGATTGAAAAAATATTATATAGGGGAATAAATAGATAAATAGATAAATATATAAATATATGAATAAGTTATTTAGAATGTCCGATTAATTCTTCCAGTGCACTTTCCAGGCCAGCATGGCCCTTACCAGCCATACCGTTCATTCTATCAAGATCCTTTTGCATTTGATCTTCTTGTTCTCTCTTTGTATCTCTCTTCAATTCGATTTTTTGCTTAGCAGTTTGTAATTTCACTTGTTTCAAAGAGTTAATGAAACCTTCTGTAAGATTATACCTTTGACGTACTTCTTCTGGTGAATAATGATTCAAATCTTCTACAATAGCAACAAATGTGGTTGGATGAACACTTTTTTTACTATCATTAGATTCATTAGCATCTTTTAACAATTTTTCCAAATGGGAACGGTTTCGTAGTGTTCTAAGAGCAGGATGAGTCTCATCAAGTTTCAACGGGATTTCTTCCACTCTAATTTGTTCAATTTTAGATGCATTGACATTGTCTTTGACCGGTGATCTTATAGTAACTGGTTGATCAATCACTTTCTTCCCAAGAGAAATACGGTTTTTTGTAACGTTTGTAAAACTCGTACGTGTTGCATGTGGTAAAACACGTTTGGATGCTGAATTACCCATATTTTCTTTGCCTTTTTCCCCCCTCTGTTTATATGAATGGTTGATAGTTAATCGGGGGGCCTCCCACTCAATTAATATATTCTTACTGACACGTATTTCTGCCATTTTATACTATTGACACGCGAGTCTGCCATTCTACTATATAATTAGGAAGTTTTATCTAAAAAAAAAGTCATTTTAATTCATTAAACTTTGGGTTTTGCTCTCTGTTTCAAGATATCTGCAAATTGAGCTTCTGCTTGTGAAAGTGCGGTGCTGCATTCTAAGAGAGTAGAATAATCAATAGCATTTTTACGTAACATTGCACGGTAGACTTTAATGTTGTCTTCTCTTAGATAAATTGGTTTCAAGTTTTCATTAGACTTAAAATGATCTCTAAAATTTTCAAATGCAATCATGCGATGATTTATCTTCTCTCTTAGTTGTTTCTCAAATGCAAAAGACTCGTTTTGATATCTTAAATATTCTTTTTCTAATTGAGACCAACGATTCTCATCAAAACTTATGGAATCATGTGGGAATATCATTTGTGCCGGACAAATATCATGAATTTCATTACCAATGAGATCAAGGTATTCTGGTTTTAATAAACCATCTTTGTTGGTTCCATTAATTCCCACTTCATCAATAGGATCAATATCAATTGGTTCAGGTTCATTTGTTCTTTGGACATTATCATTAGGTTTTCTTCTCTTCGTATCGGGTTCATTAGGTAAACTCTCCACAATTCCATGTAAATTAAAATCACCATAAGTTTGTGTCAATGGAGTAGTATCTTTTAATTCAGTAAGATCTATAACACCATTTGTTTGAGTTAAAGGTGTAGTGGTCTTTAAATCATCCATTACAAATGCTCCAACATCTTCATTCTCTTCAACACGTTTCCTCTTGGATGAATCGATTTTATCATTGGCTTTATCAGAATGAAGTTTGGAAACTCTAGCGAGCCGTTCTAGTCTATCGGTATTGAACTCAGCTAGACGATCTGAATTTTTAGAACCAAGCCGATTGAAGGAAATCTCATCAAGTCGTTGATTATAACGAACATAAGTACCATCATTGGCCCTTTTCGATCGTTGACTCATCATTTTCTCATATGAAAGACTCAATATGAACTCATCTTCAGTGATTTCCACAACTTCATCTGAGATTTCGTAAGTCTCCGGGTTATCTTCCTTTTTAATCTCTGTTAAAGTATCATCATCATCATTAGCATTAACCACCGGATCAATCCAATCGGATTCAGATTCAGATTGAGATTCAACAAACCTTTCGGAATAACCACCTCCTTTATGATCTTGTTCTTCAACACGACTTCTCAACTCCGATCTACCTGATGTATCTCTAAAGGCATTATGAGAACTGTTAAAAAGATCTTGAGGATTATCACCAAACGTGTTGTATACTGGAGCAGGTGATGAGTAACCATTTCCACCACTACGTCTTCTTGAATGTCCACGACCATATGTCTGTGTCTTCTTTGTATGAATATTCTTTGGAGATGGCTTTGAGTTCAATGGAATATTTAGTGAACCAAATTTCAATGGAGTGGGATCTTCAACAACTTTTGCAGCACGATTATGGAAAGTTTCTTGTTTGAATTGATCAGCTGTTAATTCTTCTAATGATTCAGTACTTGATTCTTCTGATTTCTCTCTTATAAAAGGGTCTTCAACGTTAGATTTTGATTGTAAATCTTCATGATTAGAGCTTTGATTATAAGGTATATCATTTTTCTTATTAATCTTAATATTTTCTTTAAAACTTTGAGTTTGCTTGGACCAGCCATTTATATTGATATTAAAAGTATTTTTCTTCATTGGTGTATGATCATTAGTTGAAGTATTTTGTTTCTTTTCAGAGGAATAAGTTTGTTGAAAAGAATCACCTTTTCTTGTTGAAGATTTTTGTGGTTTTGGTCTTGAACCTGTAAATCCATCCATATATGATTGAAATGAAGATGATCCATTATATGAACCTCCAGCATTTGAATATGCAGTATCATATTCATCATTTCTATAAAATTGTGGATTTGACCAAGTTTGATAATTATAAGTCTTTTGGAAAGGTTGTGAAGAGGCAAAGAAGAAATTTGGGAAACCAGTAGTAGTAAATGATTGAGTATATCGATTTTGCCTTTCTTGTTGTTGTTGATCTTTTGTATAAGTGAATGTATCCGATTGCAGCTTGTTCAATTTTTTATCATAAGCTAATCTTAAATTTGGATCACTTAATATACCATTAGCTTCATTTGCCTTTTTAAATAGATCTATAGATTCTTTTGATTTGG
This sequence comes from Petasospora bimundalis, assembly GCA_030569745.1. Lineage (NCBI taxonomy): Eukaryota > Fungi > Ascomycota > Saccharomycetes > Phaffomycetales > Wickerhamomycetaceae > Petasospora > Petasospora bimundalis. The sequence goes on from JAJMLR010000014.1 coordinate 55,644, forward strand.
ATTTATCAGGATGATGTTTGAGTGCAATTTTCCTAAATGCCCTTTTGATCTCAGATTCTGTTGCTGATGGAGACACACCTAAAACTTCATAGTGTGTCTGAGCCATCTTCTTATCTCTTTGTATCTCTTTATTAAATTGTTTCTCTCTCACACAGTTTGAGGCTCTCATGCTCTATTTTGGTATGGGATGCTTATTGACACGTGAAAAATGACAGAGTTACTGACACGTGAAAATGACAGAGTTATTGGCACGTGAAAAAATGACAGACACATCCAGACACCACCTCCGAGCGCAGCAAAAAAATTTGGTTTTTTTTTTTTTTTTTTTTCTTTTTTTGATTGCCGGGGCAACGAAATTTAAAGATTTCCTAACCAAAAAGTTCCAAATTTGTTTAACCAGCTTTCATTGCGGTTTTTTACCCTTTTTATACAGAACAAAACACAACGTAAAGAACCACCCACCCCCAAACACAAACCTCCCCCATAAAAGAAGAAAGGATTGGGAAAGACCAGTCATCTCACCAATCAACTTTATATTAAACAGAAATGGACACTCCGCGTACGACGCCCGGGCTGCCTCTGTTCTCTTTGGTCCCCGAGGTCCATACATCCCCCGCACAAACACCTTCACAAGAACCTTTACAAAAGGAATTATATCAACACATAAAAGAACCATTACACCCGTCAGGTTCATCTGCATCTTTATCAAAACTTCCTCAAAAATCTTCAATTTCAAGGGGTAAATATGGTCTTGCAGATTTTCAAGTACTTCGGTCTCTTGGAACAGGTTCATTTGGTCGAGTACATTTGGCTCGTTCTGTACATAATGGTAGATATTATGCATTAAAAGTATTAAAGAAAGAACGTGTGGTGAAAATGAAACAAGTTGAACATACTAATGATGAACGTCGAATGTTAGCATTGGTTGAACATCCATTTATAATTCGTATGTGGGGAACTTTCCAAGATTCTCTTGCTGTTTTCATGGTTATGGATTACGTTGAAGGTGGTGAATTATTTACTTTATTAAGGAAATCTCAAAGATTTCCTAATCCAGTGGCGAAATTTTATGCAGCAGAAGTTTGTTTAGCTTTAGAATATCTTCATGCTCATAATATCATTTACAGAGATCTTAAACCGGAAAATATCTTATTGGATAGAAATGGTCATATAAAATTAACAGATTTTGGATTTGCAAAAGAAGTACGAGATGTTACTTATACTTTATGTGGTACTCCTGATTATATTGCACCAGAAGTTGTTGCTACAAAACCTTATAATAAATCAGTTGATTGGTGGTCTTTTGGTATTCTTATATTTGAAATGCTTGCAGGTTATACTCCATTTTATGATCAATCTCCAATGAAAACTTATGAAAATATCTTGGCTGGTCAAGTTCAATATCCAGATTATTTACATCCAGATGCTTTGGATTTATTACAAAGACTTATTACAAAAAATCTTAGTGAAAGATTGGGTAATCTTCAAAATGGCGTTGAAGATGTTAAAGCTCATGCTTGGTTTAGTGAAGTTGTATGGGAAAGATTATTAAGTAGAGATATCGAAACCCCATATGAACCACCTGTACATCCAAACACTGGTGATACATCTCAATTTGATAGATACCCAGAAGAGGAAACTCATTATGGTGCAAAGGGCTCAGACCCTTATGAACATCTGTTCAGAGATTTCTAACAAAACTTTTCATTTCCTTCCCTCCCCCCTCTATGTTTTCTTTTTTTTGTTTTCTGTTTTTGTTTTTCCCCAGTTTTTGTTGGTTTTTTCATCCCCTTTTCCTGTCGTTTTACTCTAATTTCGTTGTTTTCTCATGTTTTCCACCACCCCCCCAACCCACTTTACTTCAAGTTCATCAAAGTGTATGTTCAATTTGAACTTTTTTTTTTTGCATGTACACATACACTTATATGTCCAATGATTTGCATTTCTATCATATAGTAACAGGTATGCTGATTTTTCCTGTTTTATTTAGACTTTATAATTCTTTTGTTTCCTACAAATATATCCCCTAGCTGGCTATGATATTCATTAGACATTAAAGAGATTTCATGTATAGTGGTAAAGTATAATTATGACTCAATTAGAGGCTTCACAAAGTTTTATACTTTGTACCCAATTGGATTTAAGAGCCTGATGAATTGTCAACCGTTGTAATGGATCTGGATTAAGTATACCATATAAGGTGGCTTTTCTAGATTTGAACATTTCACCACTTTTCAAAGATTCAATTGGTTCAAAATGACCATTAGTAAGCTTACCGTTATCTGGCCTCTTATCTAAATAGTCATCATAAAGTTCTTCTTCACCTTCTTTGGCCACAGGCCATAGATAAGTACCAGTGGCCATTGTCAAGTATAAGACACCAACAGCCCAAACATCAACAGCTCTTGGATCATACTCCTTCTCAATAAACTCCTCTGGTGCAACATATGGCTCACTTCCACAAGCACCAGAACTAAGGTGTACCTCGTGTTCCCAAGCCGTCCTAAAAACTGCAGCAGTACCAAAATCAGCTAATTTAGCAACTCCACATGACGTTAAAATGACATTCTCGGGTTTTATATCACAGTGTGCTACACCTTTGGAATGACAATGTGATATACCTCTAAGGATCTGTTTGAAGAAGCAATCAGCTTCCAACGGGTGTAATCCTTCTCTATGGGTCTTGAGTATATGTGAATATAAATCACCACCAGCACAGTATTCCATCACTTCCGAATAGACACCAGCAGATGAATGCATCAAATCTAAAGTCTTAACAATATTTATATGTTCCAGAGAATTGGAAATGACAAATTCAGATGTTAATCTTGTAGAGAAATGAGAAGTTGTCTCTCCATCTTTACGACGAAGTTCTTTAACTGCATAAAAGAATTCCTTCTTTGTAGCACCATCTGTCCTAGAGACTAACTTAACAGTACCATATGCACCTTTACCAATGATACCTAATGGATTACCATATTTTTCTGTTAGTTTATAGTTTCTTGTTGGTATATCAGTGTCCTCTTGTTGGACAGCTTCTTCTCCTTTGTCAATTGCATCAACCAATTGATTAATCAGTGCTAATTGTGTATCTCCAATTGCTGCTTTTGCTTCATCATCGGTATCAGATTCTTCACTATCATCTTCATCACACTCTTCACTCTCCGTAATGCTGTCAATTGTTCTTCTTGATTGCATACTCAATCTTCTTTGGAAGTCCATTCTGTTCTGTTCAGGTAACATCGAGAATGCTGCATCGTTACCATTGTTTGTACGACTTGACTTTCGTAAAAACCCTGATAGTATTCCAGAATTTGTAGGGATTTTTTCCGGTTTTATAGGCTTAAGTAAATGTTCATGAGTACCATCATCATATACCCTTATTGAACCATGGTCAATGAATGAGATCTTTTGCTCCTTTATCTTGCTAACTAATGATTGTGGGGGCATGGAAGAGATTGGTGTTGGTATAGATTGTGACAAAGATCTCTGTGGAATATAGGCTCCTTCCGGTTTTTGAATAAGAGTTGACTTCCCAGACTCTTCATATACAACTTCTAATTGTGAAGGTCTTATCGTTGGAGAGTAAACTTGACCCTCTGAAGATGGAGACATTAAAGGTGAGATGAGGTCATCGTGTACTAATTTTGGAGACTGGCCAGTTGTGGATGAGACTTTCAAAGGTGAAAGTGGTGTTGTTCGTTTGGTATGTGATGTATCAGATGCAACTTCCTTTGGTGACTTTATAAATAAGTTTTTGAAAGAATTGGATAAAGAATGCTTCCTCGTAACCGGTGATTGCTGTGTTATGGATGTGTTATTTGAATTGGAAGGTGATATCGTCATGTCTTGCGGTTTAGCCTTCGGTGTTTCTTCCTTTTCCTTTTCTCTGACCTTCTCCTTGGTGCTCCTTATCGATAACGAATGCATCATCTTCTCCCCTTCCAATTGAATCTTCTTATTGACATCTTCAACTGTCATTACGTATGCTCATCAAGAGTTCGCGTTTTATTTTCAAGGCGCGGTGTGAGATGTGATGGCTCACCTTTTTTTCTGTCGAGTTGTTAGTATAAAATGGATTGTTTGGTTGTGAAATTAGTATAGATGGTTAGAAGAGCCATGTGGTTAATTATTCACTCGATTATTTCAAAAAAAAAAATTATATGGTTGTACTATATATATTTCGTGAGAGAGAGAGAGTCCCCTCTATCCTTACTGATCCTCTCGGCCGAAAGACCTCATTGAGAGACGTATAAACGTAAGAATCCGAGTACTTAGAATAAAAGCCTACCATAATAAATAGATATGATTCAAACTTTCTTCAGAAGTTCAACTATAACTATGAAACCACATGAAATAAACGTTGATGGCTTATAGTTGTTGGTGAGATTTCTTACCGCAATAGGAAGGTACCCAATTAGGAAGGTAAAAGCGCTGACGTTGGTTACCACTCGGTTTATATGGTTGTTAAGGATTTATAAGACTACTTTGAAAACTTTGTAAAATCAAAAAGGACCATCAGACCATCAAGGCCTGGTAAGTAATAATCCCAAATTGTACATTGACGAAATGAAAATTGTGTAAAAATATATATAAAAGCAAAAAACCATGTTGTGTCATAAGAATATGAAGATCTTTAAGTGGTGTATCTGAAGTGAGCCTGTTGGAAATCAGTAAGATCGACCAACTCCTCTTCTTCAATACCATCAACCAAGATAGCATCGGATTTCTCATTATCCTGGTTAGCTTTACGTCTGTTCATGTAGATGGTGACGACCCAGTAAAGACCGGCAAGGAACATACATGCAATGTAACCAACCATCAATGAGGCAAAACCGGCATGGTATCTTGGGGCATCCTTGGTACGGAAAGTTTGAGTACCAGTGATGGCACCACCACAGTAACCCAAGTAGTTGAAACCGTAAGTGACAGCTTTCTTTGTGTTACCAGCAGTATTAGCCTGGACCAAGGAGAGCATGACAATGTATGAAGCAAAGTAGAAATACATCATGTACAAACCGACCAACTGAGCAGCAGTGTTTGTTTGGGCACAAGCATAACAAATAATAGCACCGACCAATGGAATAATAAGTGAGACAATAGCAAGGAAACAACGTCTGTTATTCCATCTAGCAGCCCACCAAGTGAATGCAAATGTTGATAAAGATGCAATCACACCTGTTGGCATACCCATCAATGAGGATTGAACAGAAGTGAAAGACAAGTTCTTAATAATAATGGAGTTGAAAGTGGAAAGACCACCATTTGGAATATTGATACCAAAGTTGAAAAGCATAACAATGTAAGTTCTTGGGTCCTTGAAAGCCTCAAATGCCTGTTCTTTCTTGAAGACGTTGTTGGAGACACCTGTTCTGTTTTCAGCCATACGTTTAACCATAAAGACCTTTTCCCTCTCAGTAAGCCATTTAGCGTTGATTGGAGAATCTGGCATGTACCACAAGATGAAACAACCCCAACAGAAGGAGATAGAACCGACAAGAATATAAATGTATTTCCAAGTTGGAATGGCATCACCAAAAGTGGAAGCTAAAGAAGACAATGCACCATTAATAATAGAAGAACCAAAGAAGAAAATGATAGCAGATCTATGTGGAGATTCATCCTTCTTATAGAAAACAGAGATAATCAAAGAACAACCAGGGACAATACAACATTCAACTGTACCCATAAGGAAACGTAAAGCAGCTAAAGAACCAAAGTTGTTACAAGCACATTGCAAAAGAGTGAAAGCGGACCAAAGTATAGCAGAACAAGCAAGGACTTTACCAGTTCTATATTTTTGAACCAAGATCGACATTGGCCACATACCAACAAGGGAACCAATGAACAAAATAGATGAAAGCCAACTGTACTGTTGACCGTGTAAATTTGTATCGGTACGTAAACCGAAGATTGCTGCGGTACCAAGGGAGACTTTATCAACGGCACCACAAGTACCAGTCCAAAAGAGCATTGGCAAAAGGATCCAATCTGTCTTTCTAATGACTCTCTTCTGCTCCTCTGGAGTGAGGTCTTCGTATTTACCAGCATTCTCTAATAAGAAGACAGCAGCATCATCAACGTCCTTTCCAAGGGCAGCTCCAGTTGAAGTGGTGGCGATGATACCTTCCTTGTTAAGGCTATCGTGCGAAGAGTTTGACTTGACTGTGTCAATGATTACTTCTTCCTTGCTCATTCTAGTTGTTAATCTTTGTCTGTCTATACAATAAACTCATTATGTTTATCACAAAGAGCAGATACTCACAGATATAAATATTCCCCAGACTTTGCACTTATCGATCGTCTACAACAGCCGTCGAACCTCTCACAGCGGGTGCCGGTAGACAGCGCAGCAGGTGCAGACGAGCAGCGGTGACTCCGCAAAAAGTCGCCACAATCACTGTTAGATAAGAGAAGTAAATCAGCAGATAAAAAGAAAATGAGAAAATGCTTGTTGAGATCATTGCAGGCAGAGACGATCGGCTAAGCATAACACTTTCTTTTACATAATAAAGACAATTTTTAGTGGTTTTCTATCCTTACGCTATTTATTTCGTTACAGTGATCCCAACCAGTAAGGAATCGCACCGGTAACCGGCCAACGGGAAAGCGGAGTTGGGAACGCGCACTTACAACGGTGGCAGGAAGACCGGAATTGTACGATGTTGGGCGAGAGGGGTGGGAGGGGGGACGAAGGAAAACCCCAATAGCCACCCACCGTCCCACTCCGCCATTTCTTTCTTTCTACATAATCGTCTCATACGCTTAATCGCTAAATAGTTTCCCGTTTACCCGAGGTGTCTCGGTATAGCTCTGTAATAACATCTTAGCCGAGTAAGCCACGTACTTAATCTATGATGTATTCCGCCGCGCCGACCAGATTTCCCTTTCTGGATAAGATATGGGACCCATATCAAGAGATAGTGTCTACTTCTGACCGGGGGGGGGGGGTATCGACTTCTTGGCCATTGTATTACTGACCCTTATACGGTTCACCTGGTCCATCAATCCCGTGATATTTACTATCTCTCCTCTGTATAAAACTAAGCCAAAATTAATTAGATATTTGGAGATATCGCAGACGTCGGAAATCACTATTGGTGGAATTCCTCTGTTTTCATTTTCAACAAACGGCATCTTCTACAACAAAGATATAAAGCTTAAATCTATAGGTCAAATATATGAATAAAATATACAATGCAACTGAATATATCACTGGGAAGCGTCGGATGAATCTTTCATCAAACCAACACTACCAGCAGATAAAGGAACGAAATTAGACTTACCAGAGCTTTTGGTTAAACCCCAGAACTCATCAGTATCAGTTTCCTTACCGAAACCACCACCACCTGGAGTCATCACTTTGAGAATATCACCTTTTCTCATCTGAATCTCAGCCAAAGATGGTAATTGAATCCATTGTAGCTTACCATCTCCTCTGTTTCTACCCAAGTAGTTCTCACCTTTCTTACCATCTTCACCACCGTAGATACCCCATGGTGCAAACACTCTTCTTTGTGTAACCAAAGACAAATGTACTGGAGAGTTAAATTGAATCTCTCTAATTAAACCATTACCACCACGGAACTTACCATTACCACCACTTCCCTCTCTAATAGTGTACTGAATCAAGAAACAAGGATATCTCAACTCCAAAACCTCAGGATCAGTGATCTTAGTGTTGGTCATATTAGTCTGTGTACCAGAGAATCCATGGAATCCAATTCTCTCACCGTTCTTCTCCAAGATACCAGCACAGTTACCTTGACCAATAGTCTCTGTGTAACCGAAACCCTTGATCATTTCACCCTTCTCGTTCTCACCACCAGTTCCGAAGTTCAAACCATTCATACAACCACCAGTGGCTGAAGTGACACCAAATGCCTTAAACAAACAATCAGTGATTCTTTGAGATGTCATACCGTTACCAGCACAGACAGCAGCATAAGGCGAAGGATTGATCAAAGTGTTCTCTGGAATGATAACCTCAACTGGGTCCAAACAACCCTGGTTCAATGGAATATCCATATCAACAAGACATCTCAACACGTAAATGACAGCAGAATAAGTAACAGACTTTGGAGAGTTCAAGTTAGAATAAGATTCCAAGGAGGTACCCGTGAAATCAATAACAATAGTACCCTTCTCCCCATCAATATCAAGCTTACAGCGGATAACTGTACCATCATCCATATAATCCTCAGCAATCAAAGGTAATCTATCTTGGTTTTTCTTAGCAAAGTCTTTGAGATAGGACTCGACAGCCAAAGCAGCAGTCTTCTTAACATTACCCATGTAGAACAAAACAGTTTCACTACCATATTCATTGAACAATTCCTTCAACAAGTTGATACCACGCTGGTTGGAAGCAATCTGGGCCTTCAAGTCAGAGATATTGTCATCAATGTTTCTGGTACCACTGACACCATAACTCTTTGGAACAACAGTGAAATGATGATGCAAACCTTCATAGTCAAACTTACCGTTGTCGACAATCTTCCAAGTCTCAATGTTAACACCCTCCTCATAAATCTCTCTAGCATAAGAACTGGAAGAACCAGGAGCAGAACCACCAATCTCAGAATGGTGAGCACGGGAAGCAACAACGAATTGAATCTCACCTTCATGGAAAACTGGAGACACAATAGTCAAATCTGGCAAATGGGTACCTCCGACAGATGGAGAATTGGTACACAAGATATCACCTTCCTTCAAGTTACCTCTCCAGTGATCAAGCTGGTACTTGATGGCAGAAGACATGGAACCCAAGTGAACAGGAACATTTGGGGCATTGGCACACAGGTTACCTTGGTTATCAAACAAAGCACAAGAGTAATCCATTCTCTCCTTAATATTGGCGGAAACGGAAATCTTCTGCAAAGTTCTGGACATCTCATCGGCAATAGACATGAATCTATTGGCAAAGATAGCCAATTGGATTGGGTCAACATAGTCGGTACTGACTGTATCTCTGTTAACATCAACATCAACATCGAGGACAACGTGTCTTGGATGAATAACAGCAGTGGAGTCTGGTGTAACCAAAATAGTTTGTGTGGCATCCAAGATAATGGAAGGACCTTGAATGACGGAACCAACATCCAAGTCGTTTAGGAAATAGACGGAAGAATCAATGACACCTTCATCGAAGACAATCTTGGTAGTCTTCTTGCACTTGGACTGATCAACAGGATGCTTTGGAATTGACTCATCAAATGGAGAAGCCTCCTTGGCAACATCACCCTCGGCGTTACCTTCGGATCTGGCACGGATGTCAGAAATCAAAACATCTTTCTCAGAGTCATTAAAGGCGAATTCTCTCTCATGAATCTCGTAGAAGACCTTAAGGAAGTCGTTGTCCTCTGGCTGAGGAATCATAATTCTTGTGTCTGAACCCTTGTAACCCATGTTGAAGAATAAAGTGGATCTGATGGCACCCTCCTTTGCACCCTGTTGCTGGAGTCCCTGTTGAGATTTTGATTGAAGAGCCAAACATCTTGAAATAAGCTCATCTCTGGAAGACTCTGAGTAAACAGCGGAAACCGGTTCCTGCTCTTCATTGACCAAGTCAGCCAAAGAAATACCATAAGCAGATAAGATAGAAGAGTGCTTGTGAATAAGAACCTTCTTGATCTTCAAAACTTTGGCAATAGAAGTAGCGTGTTGGCCACCAGCACCACCGAAGGAGGCAAGGCCATGCTTTCTAATATCATGACCCTTAGCATCAGTCAACTCTCTAATAGGCTTAGCCATTTGGAAGTTTGCAACCTTCAAGAAACCCAGTGCAATCTCCTCTGGAGTCTTGTTCATGTTGTTCTCTGCGTTGATGACATCGGCTAACTCTTGGAATTTCTTTCTAGTAATGTCAATGTCCAATGGCTGATCTTCGTTTGGACCAAAGATGTTTGGGAAAAATTCTGGCAAGATTCTTCCGGTAAACAAGTTGGCATCTGTGATAGTAAGTGGACCACCCTTTCTGTAACAAGCAGGACCAGGGTGTGCAGAGGCAGACTCTGGACCAACGGCGAAAACACCATTCTTGTAAGACAAGATGGAACCACCACCAGCAGCCACAGTGTTGATGTCTAACTGAGGAGCAGCGAGCTTGATACCAGCAACAATGTTCTCAAAGGAGAACTCGTACTGGCCATCGTAACGACTGACATCTGTAGAAGTACCACCCATATCGAATCCAATGATTGGCATCTGATCATAACAGGTCTTGGCCTCACCAACAACACCACCAGCTGGACCTGACAACAATGACTTCAAACCAGAGAAGTTTTCATATGAACAAAGACCACCATCAGACTGCATGAACTCAATTCTGGTGTACTTCTCAAAATCTGGTCTCAAACCTTTGAGGAATTGGGCAACGTATTGCTTGACAATTGGGGTCAAATAAGCATCGACAACAGTTGACTGACCTCTTGGGACCATCTTCAAGACAGGCAAGATCTCATGGGATAAGGAAACGTTGGAGAAACCAACCTTTCTGGCGACCTCACCGGCAAGCTTCTCATGCTTCTGGAAGTTGAAACCGTGAACGAAGACAATAGCAACAGAGTCGACATCAGTGGTCTCTTTCAAGTGGATAAGATCCTTCTCAAGCTTAGCTGTGTCTAGTGGAGTGACGATCTCAAAGACTTCATTTGTCTCACCTAGAACGTACTTCTCACCATCAACGAGATCTTTAGCATCGTAACCAGTTGGGTCAACTGTGAATGCCGGCATCGTTACACGCTCATCAACCTCAACAACGTGATCCTGGAGAACACCAGGCTTAACGATGTTCAATGCAAATAGTTCTGGACGAGACTGGTCAGCAATGTGCAAAAGATCTTTGAAACCCTTTGTAGTGACAAGGGCACAAGAGACACCTTTACGTTCAAGTAAGGCATTTGTAGCGACTGTGGTTCCCAATCTGATGGAGGAGATAATAGAAGTATCAAGAAGCTGGCCTCTTGGAATGGTTGTACCAGTGACATCTTCAAGAACACGTCTAATACCCTCAATATTGGAATCCTCATAGTTATCTGGGTCAACAGATAGGAGTTTGAAGGTCTTCTCGGTTGAGCCGACCTTGTAGATAACGTCAGTGAATGTTCCACCTCTGTCGATGGCGATCGATACCTGTACGGTCATCTTCTGTATGTGTTTAAAAAAGCTTTTTAAGTACTGGAGATCTGAAAACCCAAAAAAATAAAATAAGAAGAAAAGAGGAGAAGAAACAATTTATAAACCAACACTCCCCGGATTCGGTAGCGTGGAGATGACGAACGGCCTATCGGTTCCAGTGGCAGCTCGAGACGAGGGCAGATCAGCGGCAGGTCGAGACGAGCGGGCAAGGCAGTCCGCCGTTTGGGGGGCCCCCGCGTACTCCACCAATCGCGAGATTTGTCTTATCGGTAAATTACGTATAAGTTGTCAAGTACGGGTAAATCGTTAAAATTAAGCTAATGAGATCGTCGTTGTTTTTCCTTTCATGATGTCACGCCAATGTGCTGTTGGTCGAATACCGAGATCAGTTTCTTTCCAAACGTTCATAACAATCTCCCTGGCAGCCTGTACCGTCTTAAGTCTTCTTTTTCTTTCCATCTGTCGTAGCTTATCGAGTACAAACCACCGCACGTTCTCATCATCAGTAGCACCAACTAGTCCCACCACAAATAACGGCCAGATTAGTGACATGTAGCAGTCGGGGAGATCGTCACATAACTCCATGATTTTCATCGTACATTTTTTCCGATCCAAAGTCGATGTTTCGCTGCATGAATTTGAATAGACAACAGCATATAGATACAATAGCGCCCCCAATCTTTTAATCTCTGCAATTGTGGATATGTAACCTCTCTCCTCAACGTCAAAGTATATCTCACTGTTATTAGGTAATCTTTGGTTCAAATAATTCAGCATTTGTTCAGTTTCCTCAGCGTGTTTTAGTATTTCATTGGTGTACATTGTCTTGTTCTCTCCTGGTGATTCCAATTCAATGTCATCTAAACCTTGACCTATCACTGAGATACGATGGATTAATGATACCAAATATGGAGAGCATCCAAATACCAAGTCAATCTTTGTATCATAATCCTTCTTCAACTCTTGAATAAATGGATCATCTTCAATTGTAACTGTCTTAATATCATCTCTAGTCTCATCTCGATCATGGACCCATGCAGTTTCACCCATAACCTCATGAGATATAAAATATCTTACAAAGAATCTACCCATTGGACTTAAAACTTTCTCCTTAACACCAGATGATCCTCTTAAAACTCCCTTTGCATAGTTTAAAAGTGCCAACCATGAATTATTACAACTGACTGAGATTTCAATAAAACACAACATTATAATGATCGCAAAGACGTCATCCCATCCATCATGATCTGACTTTGCTTCAATAATTTTGGGAATCTCAGAAACAACCTCTTTCAAGTAAGTCTGAGCCAGTTTCTCATACTCAGTGTTACCCAATAGTGATAACTGTGCAGCTGAGGCGGCGACAACTGTTTTCATCAATAATTGAGATTGGAAAGACAAAGGTATAATCAAATGCAAATAAGGATTTAGTTCTGGTGCAATATAACTATTCAATGCGTTCTTATTACCAGATTTAACTTCACAACAGACACATCCGGGGGCAATTTTATCGATGAAGTACTCCATCATTCTTCTCTCGGTATTGTCCAATTGGAACGAACATTGGTCCAATGATGGTTCTGGAACATTAATCATTTGTGAGATCGGAAATTCTGCAAATGAATCAACAAATAAATCTTCAAATGAGAGAATTGGCATATCAAAATCGTTGAAGATGAAGTCAAATGCGTCAGATTTATTTGTAGGGTTTGATGTCAACGTTGGTATCTGTGCCTGTTCAAAGATATGTGTAAAAGGTGACGAATCAATCGATGATGACATGTTCATCGACGTGTTTATCTGTTGACCGTGTGATAATTGATCAAGCTCTGGCATAGTCACATTCAAGAATAAGTATTGATCTCGTCGTTGAACCCTATTTAAATGTGTGTTTCGAAGATGCTGCGAGCCTTCATGTTTTATACCTTTATTCTTACCTTCTTTTTTCTTTGATCTTGCTTCAAGGGATCTTCCAAATGTTATTCCACGTTTGTCTGCCTCGTCTTCCCATGTGAGGATCACGTCTTGAAAGATGCATTCAACTTTAAGCCTCTCGCATTTTTGACATTTTGGCCTCCTCTCATCACACTTCACTCGTCTTCTCTTACATGTCACACACCCACGTCTGCTTCTCGCACTATAAGCCTTCACTGGGCCCATCTTCCTGTGTTATAAGATCACTCAGATTTGCCAGACGTTGTCGACGTTCCCATCAAGCAGTAAGATCAAAGATGAGCAAACTTTTAGCCGGTATCAACTGCTGTAATCCCCCGGAGACAGGGGAAGCTCAGCTTTCGCGCACTCCACATACCCTCAAAAAGTTTAGGGAAGGTGTAGACGAGATAACGGCGGGTGGACATCTCCGATCGTGTGAATTCTGGGGTAATCGCTACGGCACTTCGATAACTAATCAATTTACAATTCTAACATTTTTGAGGTTATAAAGGGATTCTGAGTAATGCTGATTCGGCGTTACGAATGCGTCAATTGTGCTCTTGATTGGCCATTCGAGCATCTCTCTCCAGTCTTCTCAATCTTCTTATCTCTTCCATGCGCTGGAACTCTTCTTCGTCATCATCAGAAGAAGATTCCTCTTCTGTAGGATTTACAGTTGTGACTTGTGGAAGTGGCGAAGTAACAGTCTGTGCCATTGTCCCACTAATTCTTGGTGATGCCATAGGACTAGGACTTGAAGAGTTTGGTCTCTTGATTCCGAGCTTGGCCATTCTTTCTTCCATTTTCTTTCTGGCTTGCTCTTTAATATACAACTTTCTCTCTTCTTCTGATTTATATGCTGGTCTGTTAATCGGGGATGCTACCGTTGGGGATGATGTTGCCACTGGTGGGGAATATGGGGAGGACACTGTTGGAGCAGAGTTATAGGCTGGTGCAGTATCCACAGATAATGCCATAACCTTGTTTGTTAATCCTGAAACTTTGAAACTCTTTACTAACTCTTGAACTTCTGGTTGAAGTCCAATACCAAGTTCCCATTTCTTGTACTCAGATTCATCAACCTTCACATTAAATGCTGCAAGGACGGTAGAGGAGACGTCCTTGATTGAACTCTCGACATCCTTAATCATCTGCTGAGTCTTTACACTATCCAGTTGAATCTTATGAGCTTCTTCATTCAACTTAGTGGCTTCCTCGGCCATTCTCTCCACACCGGCATCCATTGGTTTTCCAGTCAACTTGGCCATTTTCTGTTGAAGTAGTAATTTGGCTTTAGCCTTCTTCTTGTCCTCATCTGTGATCTCTCCATTAGGACCAGTGCCTACCATTGTAGATGGATTTTTGATCTTGAACAGTTCAAGCTTCAATCCTGTAATGTTGTTCTCAGTGGCAGCTATCTCAGACAGCAATAATGGTACCTTAGCTGTCAAGCCGTTAAACTTAGACTTCAACATTCCAAGCTCACTGGATGAGCCTGAAGTGTTGAGAGATGGTAAGTTTTTGATCTTCTCTTTCAAATCCTCAATGGCTTGAGCATCTTCTGCTTCATATGTTTTCTCGTTATCAGCGGACTCTTCTAACTGAACAGCCAATGCATCCAGGAGAATTTTCTTCTCGTTGATTAGTTTTTTCATCTCATCGATAGAAAGTTTCTCCGCTTTCTTCGTAGCTGCAGTTGTTTCTGTAGAAGAATCCAATTTTGATACATTTCTTCTTCTGTGTCTTGAAGAAGAGGTGACAAGTTCGTCGTCGTTATTTTTGAATCTGGATCCATCAATTTTTGAGTTACTTGACTTTTTCATGGTTTTTACACCACCCGATTGGTATTTCAGTTGATTCTTGACGCCATCTAGAATCTTCATACTGGACGGTTTCAAAGACTCTGGTAATTCTTCTGGGATCTCAAACCCATTGAGTCTCTTATATACCAACCACATACCCATCTGGAAACTTTCCTTATCGAGATGTGTTTGGTTGGCTCTTGTAATCAGATCCCAAACTTTCTCCAAATCCTCACGGTTGAGACCAGATTTTCTGAAAATTTCAGCAGATATCTCAGCACTCAACAATCCTCTTTTATCAGTATCATAGTTGTCAAAGATCTTGTTAAACAAGTTCTTTTCATCATTTGAGATAGTCATATTTGC
The DNA here is from genome assembly GCA_030569745.1 of Petasospora bimundalis. NCBI lineage: Eukaryota > Fungi > Ascomycota > Saccharomycetes > Phaffomycetales > Wickerhamomycetaceae > Petasospora > Petasospora bimundalis. The sequence goes on from JAJMLR010000014.1 coordinate 70,886, forward strand.
CAAATAATTATAAGACTGAGAATAGTTATCAGATTGCTCCACAAGATTGGTTAGGAAGAAACTGTTTTGTCCAAATCCAGTCTTTTGTGCTTTCAACGGAGCCAATTGAACACCAGTCTGTGTAGAATTCAATGGTACTAAACCAGTTGGTTGCCTAACTAAACCATTTCCTGTCTGCGACATCTGTAATGGTGCAAGACCAGTTTGCTGACTGGAAAGTGTGACAATTGCACCAGTTGCTTGATTTTTCAATGGCACGAGGCCTGTTGGTTGTTGATTCAATGGGGCAGTTCCAGTTTGTTGTGTTTTCAACGGAATAAGACCAGTTGGTTGTTGATTCAATGAAACTGTGCCAGTCTGTTGTGTCTTAAGAGGAATTAATCCAGTTGGTTGTTCTGCCAACTTTGGAGCCTGAGCACTGGCTGTGTTCATACCAGTTTGATCTGCCCTTAGTGGTACCAATCCTGTTGGTTGCTGTGTCAATGGCACCAAACCGGTTGCCTGTTGGGCTAACTGGAATCCAGTTGCCTGTTGTGTCAGCTTTGGGGGCATTCCGGTTTGTTGCCTTTGCATTGGGGCCCCGGTGGATTGAGTTTTGAGAGGAACAAGACCTGTAGGTTGATGTGCCAAAGGTGCTGTAGTTGAGGAGAGCTCTGGTTGATTTGATGCAAATCCAGTCTGCTGGATAGCCAATGGAGCAGATGTAAATGGCATTGATGAGGCAAATCCAGTTTGTTGTTGATTCAGAGAAGATAATGACTGTGGTTGGTGTTGTTGTGATTGTGTCTGCTGTTGTTGAAGAGGTTGAGTGTTTCCAAATGCCGTAGTTGTTCCATTTTGGAATCCAAAGCCTGTTGGTTGATTTGCAAGACTTGGTGTGCTATAGGCATTGAATTCCTGTTGTGTTGCCTTCTGTGGACTTGTAAACAGTTGTGGTTGATTGAACCCAGTTTGTTGCACCTGAAGGGTATTACTCCCGTTTGTCTGCTGGTAGCTGACAGGTTGAGTTTGACCAGTCGTTGAAGGCACTGGATTGGTTTCAAAGATATCATTTGTCTTAGGGGTTACTAGCCCCATTGTTGAGTTGTTGTTAGAGGAGGATCCTTCTGGAATACTGAAATTAATCTTGTCAACTTGTTGAGATACCTCCTGTTTGACCTGATTATCCAAGGAATAAGGTAAATCTCCACCTCTCAAGACAACATTACACAAGTGGAGAGCCAATGCAAACTCTGGGAAGAGCAGATCACCAGTCTTGTTTATATCACTGAGTTCCCAGATACGCGCAAGGTTATGTGGACTGAGGTTTGACTTCAAGAGGATAGCTCTTGCAGCTTCCGGTGAGATGGAAACAGAGTTTGTGGAGGATGAAAAAAGCTGTTCAAATTTCAATTGATCCTGTTGACTCAAGAATGAAAGCTGACTGTACTTCCCATCCAATTGCTGTGATTGTTGTTGTTCCACCGGTGGAGGTCCTTGTGGTGGTTGATATTGTTGATAATTGGACTGTTGGAACTGTTGTTGCGGGGCCCAAGTCTGCTGTGTCGGTGGAAAGTTCCCACCATTGGACTGCTGTTGTCCATAATACGGATTGAACGACATTGTTGTTATCGATTACAGCTTTCACTGCTTGTCGTAAAGGTTCCTTCCCAATCTCCAACTTTCGCCCTGCTGGCCGGTCCGAGCCATTACGGAGGGGGTGGACACACCCGAACATCCCCCCTTTTCCATCTCGAGGCCCAATTTGCTGACGTAATCATTTTCATACTCTCTCTCTCTCTCTCTCTCTCTCTCTCTCTTGGAGACTTTGTTGAAATATACTATGATATTCTAAGTCATCTATATAACCTATTCACTTCTTATTTAGCACATCTTTTGGTATATATTTCATCAATGCAGATATTCCTATCTTATAAAAGAAACACCACCTGCATCATCTTCAAGAAGTGGTTTCCGGTTTCCTACAAACCTTGGGGACAGTTTGATACCTGTTTAGGTGCAATGCACCCATAGCTACTTTAGATATGACTCATATTACGAATACTGTTACAGAATATTAATGGAGACTATACAATATCAATTGCATCCCATTTATAAACTTTTATAAGGAATCGAAGCATCCCAAGTATATCTGTCTATATGCTCTTCTTGAAAGACCAAATTACTCTCCAGAACCGGAAAAACTGAGTCTGAGTATCACGTCTGGTTAATATTCTGAAGCTTTATACATTAATATTATTCCAGGAATTGGAAAATGAGAGAGATAACAGTACAAGAGAAAATACTTGGAAAGCTATGTGGTCGGTATTTGCCCGTTTAGGTAACTTCCGGCCCATCCCGGTAACTCGCATCGCTCTTTTAAAAAAAAAAAAAAATTCTGTGCCAGAAAAATGTCTCTTTCAATACATTTTAATAGATCATCTTTGCTTGGTTAAAGCACTCGATTTGTATATAAAAAAGGTGGTAGAATAATGGCTAAGATTGACAAGTCCAGGCTCTCGAAGGAGTACATCTCGGATTCTGGGTCTGATGAGGAGACGGAGTATCAACCACCAAAGCACTATCATAAGATGAAACCAGTTTCATTACCAAAGGATAAAGAGATTTGGCTTATCAAGGCACCAAAGGGATTTGATTTTGCTTCTTTGAAGACACTGCCCATCTCTTTCAACCCACTTGAATCTTCTGACGTTTTTGAACAAAGGGGAACAAGTTATGTCGTTCAAGAAGATTTGACAGATATTAACATGAACAATGATAGCTCTGCTAATAAATATAAAGTGATGGGTAAGGAGATGAAAGAGATTAAGAGATTCTATAACGTGCAACAAAAAGTCATCATTCCAGAGATTAATTTTGGTAAAGTTATTAAGAAAAGAAAGAATGTTAGAAAAGTTGTTGGTTTAAAACCACAACATTTTGCTACAGGATACAATAGAACTGAGAATGACGTTACAAGTGATATTGAAGGAGATGATGATGTTGAGATGGAAGATGTTCCAGTTGTTAAGACTGAGAAGAAGGAAAAGAAGGAAAAGAAGGAGAAAAAGGACAAGAAGGACAAGAAGGAGAAGAAGTCAAAGAAGGAGAAAAAGGAGAAGAAGTAATGATCAAAGAAAAAAAGCAACAAAAAACCATAAAATAACTACATATGTATAGCATTATAAATTGTACATTTTACACGATAGAATAGAATTATTGTATTTCATAAGATTTATTGGGAGTAATCCTTCAGGATACCAGCCATATGAGTATTTGTAATTTTACCCTTACGTTGTTTACGTTTCTTCAATTCTGGACCATTATTATCCTTTTTAATAGTTGCAGGATCAACAGAAGCAGGTTTCAGACCTAATTTACTCAGCATTCCTGGTAATTCTGATCTTTCTGGTAATTTAACCATTTGCCAAACTTTTACAAATTCTTCATCAACAACACCAATTTCACCACCATCATTACTCCAAATGAATCTTGGGGCACCATCTTTTTTCGTTCTTTGCACAATAATTTTACCTTCTGATTCTAATTCATTAACAGCTTCAAGACAACCTGACCAACCATCTCTCAATTCTTTATAAGGTGTTCCTTTAAACGTTTGTTGTGCTCTTAAGAAAGTTAATAAATGATCCTTTGTTTTGATATTATGAATTGATACGTATTCCACCGTTTGATGATCAGGATCATAACTAATTTTATCAAGTTTAACCAAAAGATTCATTAATTTAGTACGTTCACTTTCATTATTAACGTTAAGATATGAAAACATATCTTTTATTGGAATTGCATGATCTTTTTCTTTAATATATGTCACTGCCAAATGCAACTGTGTAGATAAATGTGTACTATTCTCTGAAGAATCATGTAATGGTCTTTTATAATCCTTTTCATCTTCATCATCATCATCATATCGACGTTTCGGTGTGGAGTTGCTAGTCTTTGACACTGGAGGAGAAGCTGATTTGGCAGTCTTTGTCGGAAGAACCGGTGCGGTCTTCACTTTGTTTCTGAATGCATTCAAATTCTCCAACAATGACATGCTTTTTTTCTCTTAATACTCTTATTTGATAAAGCAAAGTGTTTGTAATAACAAGTTGTGTGGATTTATCCCCTTTTACCCTTTAATGTATGGCATTCGCGAATATTTCCTTATCCGGTTACTGACACATGGGGAAAATGGCAGATGTTATGGGCTCCTTTAAAATTTTTTTTCAATTTTCCATTTCTTTCCCAACTTTTTATTTAGAAAAAAAAATTAACAGCAATAAATTTGGTTTTATTAAATAATCAAATGATCTTATTTTTAAACATCTTTTGATAGTTTTCCAAATAAATTGCAAGAGTAATTATTTTCTCATCTTTAAAACCATCGTTGTTTAGGTTCCAACTTTACTGTTGTTGAGCCCATGAAGCGGTGATGACCTACTGAATGGGACAAGTGCATATATATAGCTTAGTGATAGTATACGATGATGAATTGAAAGAAAGTAGAAAGCGTTGAAAGTAGTTTTACTATAAATGGTAGGGTTATATAGGGGTATAGTAAGATCCGGGTATAAGACTTCCGACCATTGGAAAAGCAAAAAACCATAAAACTATCATAGCATAAGAAGAGGAATAAGAAGAAGAAGTAGAAGAAGAATAAGAAGAAGAAGATGTCATTCATTCGCACATTCTCAAGATTCCCAGTGATACATAAACAACTGGAAAAGGAAGAGATCCTAAAGGCAATAAACCTCTTATCTTCAAAGAGCTTCCAATCAGTAACTAATCAAGAGAAGCTCAAGTATATAAACTATTTCACAAGAGCACTTAATACAGATATCAAAGATACAAATGTGCCTACAATCGGTAAGAACCATTTCTCACAATCCCTTATGGGATTGAATTCTATCTTGAAAGTTGGTGATAATAAACTATTGGATTCTATTAGTACAAAAGATGCTGTTGCTAAATGTAACAGTGAAGTTGAAGTATTGGATATCTTTGAAAGCCTTTTACTATCACAACAGTTGGACGTTAAGAGTTTCAAGTATATCTTAATGAATAAACACGTTAAAGATATGAAATTACTGAATGATCGACTTGAGTTTATGAAATTACATGATATGAAGATGTTAGTATGTTCCAAGAGTATGATATTAAAAGATGTGAAATTATCCAAGGAGATATACGAAGCAAATATCTCAAGATGGTTACAAATGAGGTTGGAAAATTCTTTATCAAGATTCTTGGAAAAATCATTATATCAACTAATATGGAAAATTACTAGAGATTTACAATCTTTAACATCTCTAGAATGGTCACAATCTTCTTTCATATTATTATTAGAAGCTCTACCGAGACAATATTATAACCTGGAACATCTATCACTACAATTTAACCTGACAAAGAATCAACACTTATTCACAGAGTTCTTATGTGCTCTTGTCTCAAGACCAGTATCAGCAGCTTCAAATAAGTTCATCCAACAATTAATTAGGTTAAATGCTCAAAATAACATATCTACAGAGTTGAATGATGAGATGACAATACAGAAATATAGATACATCAATGGTCTGTTGGAGTTGGCAGATGAAATGAAGTTGGAGTATAATGATAACAGTATTGATCACTTGATGGAAATGGTACACGAACTAGACGATGTGGTGTTGAATGAAACAGTTTTAAGATTTATATAATACATATATACACATAATGATAACGATATAACTTACTCAACTTCATTAGCAACTTCTTGTTGTAATAAATAAGCTGCATATGGAGATGGATAAACATCTTTCACATTCTGTTCTAACAAAGGTTTACCCTTACCACCATACTTTTCAGGTACTTGATCACCAAATGTCTTAACAACGTTCTTAGAATTGGTTAATAGAGTGAACTTCTTAGTTGTATCCTTTGGTAATAATCTCTTTACAAACTCATATACCCAGTACATAACACTTGGAACATTAACAAACAACTTCCTTTTCAATAATTCGGGATAGTTGTCTTGGAATATCTTAATAGTCGCCTTGGAACCCTTCTTAATATCAGGATCAAACTTCAAGAATGAGACACCTTCATAATCATGCAACTGGTTCATGTAGTCCTTTTGCTCGTTGGTAAAATCCAATAGCTGTATTGATCTCTCCATAGCACCAACACGGAACCTCAAGAACTTGTCCAGATCTTTAAAGAGCTCTTGTGGTTTGACACCGCTGGAATCACCATACATATTCCATGTCGTCACTTCGTCACCATATTGGGTAACAACACACACCTTGTCAAACTTGTGATCATGGACTTCGTTAAAGGCAGCACTCAATGGCTGGAATTCCTTTCTCCACTCCAAGGTGTTCAATAACTGCTCCTTAGAAGCTTCATAATCAAATGCATTGGCCTTGAGGAACTTAGAAAGTATGTTTCTAGCTGCTTTATCATTATAAAATTCACCAGATGCACTAAGCTGTTGTCCGAATAACTCGTCATAATCAGCTTCTTCCACTATAGATGGAAGATCATTTAGCAGTTTCTCTAACAGTTGTGTCTGTTCACTATTCAATTGGGAGATTGAGCTCATTGTGTGTTCTTTGCCTCCTTCTACCAACAAAGAGAGAGAGAGACAAAGAGGTGGAAAGGAATGTGGTACGCTTTTATCGGTCTCGGGGCTGGTTATGAACCCTGTGTACTCGATTCTCTTGTGTTTTTGGTAGGAGTTATAAAGCCATTGTATTACCCAGTAAATAACACTGAAGTTTTCGTCCTCCGAAATATTGATTTCATCTATTAAAAAACTCATTGGAGATTTGGTATTTTACTATTAGTGAGGAAGATCTGAGCTCGGAAAACCGCATATCGGAATTCCGGACTCGCTTATTATTATTGCCAGAGTAATTGATTTAACTCTACTATAACTCATAAATTTATCATATACTTCATTCTATATATGTTTCCTTATTCATGCTTCGGTGGTTGTTACTGTCTCAGATTCTGTCTCCGCGGGAATTTCGCTTTCTTGTGCAGGTGCCATTTCCACAGCCTTTTGATCTTTCAATAAAAACATAACAAGAACTTGAACAGCTTGAATTCCGAGCATAACATAGAAACAATGCTTGAATCTAGAGTTATATATTTCCTTCTGAGACTCCGAAACAATAGGTGTGGTAACACCAATCAACGTAGCCATCAAGGCATTACCCAAGCAGATTCCAGTTTGACCAATAGTCTGCAAAAGACCAGAAACCACACCTTGAAGATGTCCAGGGGTGTTTCTTAAAATTGCGTTGAAATAAACACCAAAGAATGTGTTAACGAAAAAGCCAAAGAAGAAAAGAGGAACAAATGTAAAAATCCAGTAGTTATTCTTTACATTATAATTGTGATACGACATCCACAAAATCATAAACACGTTAGCAGCTTGACTTGCGGTAATTACCCATTTCATACTGATTTTATAGATCAGCTTTTCATTATTGATAAACACACCAATAAATAATCCAAGTGTCATTGGAAGGGTCTTAACACCAGCAATAAGTGGGTTATCTCCTTCAATGACCTGGAAGTATTGGACAGTTACTGTCATTACACTGATATATACCACAAAACAAAACGAGACACTCAACACAAATGGCATGAAGTTTGTGATGGAGAATGCCTGTCTTGGAATTAACATCAACAGTTCATATCTCCAGTCCTTCTCCATTATGGTAATTTCATTGTCCTCTTCCTTCTCGCCAACTGGAAGGGTTTCTGCTCTTTGACGGTCAACTTTATCCTTATAATTTTGGATATAAACGAGCTCAAACCAGGCACCTGCAATTAAAACAAGTACACCCACAGGGATTGGGACATAAGCTGCCGGTTTCTTCCACGACTCACCACCTTCAGTTAATCCCAAGATGATCAAGAGGGTACCAACAACAATCATTGCAGTTCCTGGTAGATCAAGATTTTTGAGAGAGATATTCTTATTTTCCTCTTGAGTCTCGACAGGGAACATTGTGAAATATAAAGCCACAGATAACACTGTTCCTAGTGCAAATGAAAAGTAGTACAATCCCTTATAACCAATATCAGTAAGAGCAAATGCACCACCAACAACAAGACCGATACCCGTGGATCCTGTGTATACCACCATCATTGCAAGAAGCGCAGGACCAAGACTGCCACTTGCCGCGTAGTAAGAGAAAGCAATTGGGAACATTGAAGGGATTGTAAGAGAGGCAGCCATTCCTTGGAAAGCTCTTATAACAATAAGTGCAATGATTTGCTTCTCAATAGCAGCTGAAATCAATGACATTAAAGAAGAACCAATTAAACCAACAAGGAACACCTGCTTTGGGCCCAATATATCTGTTGCCTTACCACCAAGCATGATGAAGGCACCAAGAGTCAAAGCATAAGCAGACAGAACCCAAGTAACTGTTGGAGTGTCAGCATCAAATTTCTCCTGAATACTTGAATAGACTGAGAGTGTTCCAGCAACATTGAGGTTATCCAAGGTTGTAGCTAACAAAACCAGAATAAAAGAGATGTGTTTGTTTCTCTTGTTCAATGGCACAAGATTACTTAACTTGTTGTGTGTTTTGCCGATAAATGACATTCTTAAAATCTATATGTTTTCTTTATGAATATCGTTGATAGAGACTACACAACTTATCAGCTAATAAAGAAAAAAAGTGGCAAACTGTGGTTGTATTTATACACTTTGTACATTGAATAGTTTATTAAGCAGAGTGTATGCAGCCTATGCATATGTCTTGGTCATCATTGCTATCAATTTTACAACCAACCAGTAAAATTTCTAAGTTTTTCTCATTGATAGGTAACATAACGCCACTGATGTCTCAATAGTGGCTTATCAGATTTTTAACTGTGTTTTATTCTATTAATTTGCGAGTTTATCCAACATCAATTGCTTGCCTATCACATCAGAAAGCGAAGAGACGGACTGTAACACGGATTTCTTTACAGTTCGGCGCGGTGTTAAGATCCGCAAACGAGCGATGTCTCCGAGCATATAAGAAGGAGCGTTGATCGCTTACAAACTTCACTCTTCTTTTTTCTTCATATAACTTTCAAATTACACTTCTAGGTACTTTGTATTTATCCTATATATATCTAATGGGTTATTGTTTAATGTTATACTATATATGACGCTAAAGAAACCGTATTAATAATGCTTTCCATGGAATAGTTAAGGGTAATTCAAGGGTCTTCCCTGCATTCCACCATATGATAGGCATACGTCTTTGGGTAATTAAGCTGCATGATTTCATATGAGAATTGGCATCAGTTGAGTGAACATTTGCACTTAATATATAGTAGAAGCTGCATAATTTTATATATATAGAACTCTAGGCAACGTCACTGAAGACTATTATAGTCTAGCACGGGATCCTGCCTACAGACACTCGGCCGAATGTTTATTATCTGTGTTTAAGTTGAATAATTTCTCAATGCATCTACAGTCGTCAGTTGAAATTCAGTTTCAAGCGTATTTAAACTGCGTGTATATCCGGTATCTCCTGAAGCCTGCATCTGACCAAACATGAGATGTGTACAGGCTCCGGAAGCTTCGGTTTCTCTCCCTGGTTAAAATCATTATACACATAGTATTAACAGACTCTATATGTGCATAATCACTGATACTTGTGTACTAATAGAATTGTACAATATATATAGATTATCTATCTGTATTAAGCAAGGAGATATGACCCATGGGTAATGTGTGAAAACCTCTTTCGCTTTCATCTTAATATGCAGTACAGCTCCATATTCTCATATATATCCTAACATATTGGTATTTCACTAAGACAAATCACTCTACAAGGCGTAACATATCTATTGGTTTGCTTTCGCAGTGCTTATATCATACACGTAATCTATAGTTAGTAAAGCAGACGGTTTCTTAACAATGACACGAACGCAGTCCCACATAAGCCTACCCTATGTGGTGTCTGGATGTTCCCGAGGGGGAACCCCCCCCCTCTCACAGCTGAGGATTAACAGATGTCGTACTGTTTAAGTAGTTTTCGTGTTTTCAATGATGCTATAATATAAAAGTTCTGTACTAATAACTAATAATCATCTATATGACAGTAACAATCTCGTCTCTAACTCTCTCTCTGTCTCTGTCTACTCGGTCTAGGCCCATGGGCTCCCCGAGGGGGAGGCTCCGCTCGCGGAAACTCATCGCCTTTGCCTACTCGATTTAGCACTGTGATGCGGAGTACATAAACACTTTGTTATGATGAATTTAGTGTTTTCTAAAAATAAAATAAAAGAGTTTATTATAATCATCCGTTTATTATGATTATCTGTATAATAAATAATTATCAAAAAAGTAAAGTTACTTATATATAATCCTGACACAATTGAAGTCCCTTTTAAGTACACAAGATGCATGGCCTAAAAAAAGAATTCCAACGGCTTCGCTTCCTATAACCTCCAGTAGATGTCCACCAGAGATCCCGCATAATCTGCACCTCACCCACGCATCTGTGTTTAGACAAAGGCCCACGGAAAAATCAGGTGGGCAGAGGGAGAGGGAAAAAAATTTGTTCAATGTCATTTATATATAAGTGGGTGTCATCCGGGCCCTTTGGAGAGTTTTCAGGGGGAAGTGTTAGTGAGATCCATATAGAACCCCTCGTTTTCCTTTAAAGGGACACTCTATTCCAACCACGCAAAGAGAGAAAGAGAGAGACCGAAAGTCAGAATGGAGAACATCCAATTGACAAAGCTTCCGAAATTACACTCCATCTTCTCAAAGTCTAAGAAAGAAGGTACAGAGACTACCCATGAACTTGGTGTCTCCAATAGTGTCTTTGATTGGTCGAGAACTAACTCAGATTTCTCAGACACAAACATTTTAAGCTCTACCGTTTCACATAACTCTATTGATTCTGAAAATGGACAGCGAGGTGATATTGATGATGATGAATATCCAGAAGGTGGACTTAACGCATATTTAGCTGTATTTGGATCCTTTTTAGGTTTAATTCCAGCTTTTGGTATATCTTGTACAGTTGGTGCTATACAGACATATATCTCCTCAAATCAGTTAGCTGATGTCTCTACATCAACTATCTCATGGATCTTCTCATTGTTCAATTTCACATCTTATGCATCTGCTATTTTCTCCGGTGCTTATTTTGATCATTCAGGTTCAAGAAGACCTTTAGCATTTGGTACTGTTTTATTTGTTGGTGGATTAATGGGTACTTCAGAATCAACTGAAGTATGGCATTTTATTCTTTCATTTGGTGTGGTATTAGGATTTGGTACAGGTATTCTTACTTCACCATTGATCAGTGTTGTTTCTCATTACTTTAACCGTAAAAGGGCAACATATACCAGTATGGCCACTTTGGGTGCATCAGTTGGAGGTATTTGCTTCCCTATGCTCTTGAAAGCACTCTATCCAGCAGTTGGGTTCCCTTGGGCAATTAGAATATTTGCCTTCATCTGTTTGGCTTTGCTTCTTTGTTCAATTGTCTTGGCTAAGGAAAGAGTTCGTAAAGAGAAACCGGTAGTTACCGATTTCAAGTCTTTTGTCAATAACAATCTTTTGGAGATCTTCGATTATAGAGGATTTAAAGAGTTCAGATTCAGTTGTGTCGTTGCAGCTGTAACATTAGGTGAAGTATCACTGATGTCTACATCTATTTATTTCCCATCATACGCACTAATGAGAGGATACTCCGCAGATACTTCATATTTGTTGGTGACAATAACCAATGCAGCTGGTATTGGTGGAAGAATCATCCCTGGTTATTTGTCAGATAAATACTTTGGACCTTTTAACAGTGTTATTTTCACAAATTTCTTTGCTATATTATCCATGTGGATCGTATGGTTGCCATTTGGTGAACGCTTGGATGCCCTTTATGCATATGCAGTACTCTATGGATTCTTCTCTGGATCCATCTACTCATTGTCACCTGTGCTAGTTGGTGCTGTATCAAGAACTGAGGATTTTGGTAAAAGATACTCCTCAATGTACATGATCACAGCGTGTGCTATGCTGGTGTCCATTCCAGTTGCAGGTACTATCATTGGCGATGGTCAAATCAAAAACTACAACTATTACATCATCTACTCATCCATCACTGGTATCTCCTCTGTCATTCTTCACTTTGTTACCCGTTGGAAATCTGTCGGCTGGAGTCTTTGCAAAGTCTAATCTAGAACAATACAGTATTCATAATGACTGGAGATCTCAACTGGTATACTTTCCCTTGGAACAATGAGCTATTATGATCACATCTTCTTTTTTCTTCTGTTAATTATGATCCTTATGAAACTTTTATATGACATTATGTTTTGCCATCTAATGAATACGAAACTAAAATTTGAACTACACCAGTAGAACTGGACTTTTTCTTTTCTTTCTTAAAAGCTAGATATACATTTCATGACCGTGATATTTAATGAGACCTTAGGCCTTGATCTTCTCCTGAACAGCATAGTTCTTGATTGTGTTTCTAATAAACCAGTCGGCAAACTTTCTGACATTCTTACCCTCCTTGACTTGAATCAACTGCTTTCCATCCTCCTCTGTGAGCACGATATCCAGATCGTGAACGTTAACGTATTCACCTTCAAGTAATTCACCTTCGGTCCACTTGATCTGTTTGTTGTTCATCTTGTAAGTTAAAAGAATAGATTGCAATTGCTTCTCGTCGACATCAAGCAATTTAGCCAACTTTGGCATCTCCAATTTAGAATAAAGAGACAAGTATGGCTTCAATCCTTGAACGGCGACAATTGGCTTAACCTTAAGCATAAAGATCTTCAAATGCATGGCCAATGGGTCGTTACCATTCTCGGAGATGGAGATGGAGATGAACTTTGGAGAAGCGAACTTAAGCAAATCCTCATAGACTGGGAGTGATTCTTCACCACCTCTAGTAACCTTCAAATATTTTTCATTGAACTTCTCCTTAATTCCTTGGTACAACACATCATCAAGTCTTGTTGGACAAAGACCAGTTAATACGATCAAAAGAGCGTACATCTGTTCGGTCTTCTTAGAGACGATGTCGTATTGTCCAGACTTGGAGATGTTCTTTGTTCTGGAAATGTAAAGCAAGATGTGAGAGAAAGTTTTGATGGCATCAGAGTATCTGTACAACATCAAGTAACAGAAACCAACATAGTAGTAAGTAGTGAAATGACATCCTGGGATCTTGGTAAAGAATGCCTTCTTATCTAAGTCAATGTATTCCATTGTCTTCAATGCCAATGTGAAATCACCGAGTAAAGTGTGAATTCTCAAGAGACCAATAACGGAGAAGTAACCCAAGTGTCTGTAAAGTGGGAGGATACCGTATTCACCTGCAATGGCAACATCGGTGACAGCACCCAAGTTCTTGTTAACCTTGAGTTGTTCAATGATCTGGGATCTTCCAATGAGAGAGTAAAGGGCGTTCAAGACAGAGTATGCACTCCAAACTTCAGCGTGTTCCAAGACATATTTCAGCTCGACAGGGTCAGATTTCTCCTTGTTAGAAACCAATTTAGACTTGTAAATAGCAAACTGATTGAATTGGTAGATGAACTCATCGATGATCTCCCAAAGCCATTTGTTTGGCAACTCAAATCCAACGGGACCATCCTCATTGTTAAGCAAGAGGTTAAACAAGTTACAGTAATTGTTGTAAGATCCTGTTCTGTGCTCCAAAGTTGGTGTGAGACGGGCATAAACGTGTCTGTAATAGACTTCAGAGTACAAAACAAGGAAGACCTGGTCATTAGAAACGAGATCAGTAATCTCAGAAGGGGATGGCCATGCCGATGACTTGTAGTGCTGTTCGGTAAGTTTGTTAAACTGGGACTCGTAACATCCGTGGAGTTCGTAAACGTTGTTGTCCAAGTAAGCCTTGTGGAACTGCTTAATAAACTGTGTAACAGGCTCTGGAATAGTCATGTTTCAATGGTATTATTATATTTTACAAAGTCCTTTTAATTTTATTTCAAAGTTGAATTTTACTGGTTTTTTATGAAAAGTTTTTGGGAGGGCCGTTTTCGACGACGTTATTTCCCGATTGGGAGATTTAACGATCTTTTCGCGAATACGTCTTCTTCGGGGGGGGGGGTAAATTAATACGGGCACTGCGATCTCTCTCTCTCTCTCTTTCTCCCTCTCTCTATAATCTGTAATTTTACTATATTTTTTTCTAAGGATATAAAGCTTTGTTCTTACTTTATTACATTTGATTATATTGTTCACTCACTAAAGAAATAAGGAGATGTTTCATCTTGCGAAGGGTCTTTATGCCCGTTACACAATGAGAGAGGAATATGCAGTTCTAATCCTTGGACTCGATAATGCTGGAAAGACTGTGAGTTAACTGGGGTTTTGCTCTTTATAAGCAGTGGACTAACATCAATAGACATTCTTTGAGAAGATTAAGGCATTTTATACTGATCTTAAAGTGACACCACCAGAGAGAATTCATCCCACTGTCGGCCAGAACGGTAAGTACTGTGTTTATTAAAGATAGAGATCCTTATACTAATATAAAAACAGTAACACATATAAACATCGATAAGATCTCAATGAAGTTTTGGGATCTCGGTGGTCAAGAATCCTTACGATCAATGTGGGAAGAATATTATCAACATTGTCATGGAATTGTGTTCATTATTGATTCTACTGATAAATCACGATTAGAAGAATGTACACAATCATTATTGAATGTTGTTAATGATGAAACTATAACCAATGTCCCCATCTTAATGTTAGCAAATAAGCAAGATTGTGATGATCATATGGAAGTTGAAGACGTTAAGGAGATCTTCAACAAGATGGCTGAACATCTTAGTGCAAGAGATTCAAGGGTGTTACCAATTAGCGCTTTCACTGGTGAAGGTGTTAAAGATTCTATAGAATGGATAAAAGTTAGAATGTTAAGGAATAAAACAGAGAGACCACCAAACTTTAAGTAAAAGAAAAAAAAATGCATTGATTATAAGGGGAAAGGAGATATTGGGAAAACCATACATTTGTGATATGTAGTCATATATGATAGAGCTATGTTATATTATAAACCTAGTAGTCCATACCAATGGTACGAGCAAGTATATCAGCTTCATTCTCAACAACAACAACTTTTTCAACTTCTTCAGCAAAGTATTCCTTCAATTCATTGGTATTGAACTTCTTTGCCCATCTCAAATCTCTAATCATACCAGAGTTAGTTAGATCAACTTGTTTTAAAGTACCATTTTGTAAAGAGTTTGATTGTTGAACAAAGGTTCTAATGTTCTTATAATTCAACCAAGTTAGTGAAGATAAATCCAAAGATTCCAATTTGGTTAACTTGGTCAAATTCTTCAAGACATCCAGTTCGTACAACTTTATGAATTCACTTTCATGATAGCTCTTCACTTTGAAGTAGACATTAGCATCTGATAAATAATGTGCAGTCTCTGAATATTCTTCATGTTCAATACCCAATACAGTATCTATCAATGAAGGGATCTTTGGTATGTTATTTGATACGTTTACAATGGCAAAATCACTAGAAAGAGTCAACTGAGAGATGTTCAACTGTCTCAAATTTGGACATAAATCGATGAAATAAAGGATATAACCAATGGGTAAATCCTTTAAACCGGCATATTTCAACAAAAATTTATTTGTATATGGATGTTCATTAGCAAATGGTTGATTCTTGTAATCTCTTACAGAGAAATTAACAGATTTTGAAGTTTTAGCTTCAATCAATGAAGGTTTCATCTGTTTGACTTTGATCTGTTTCTTATTCAACTTTTTCCTCCACTTGAAAATACGTCTCTTCATTGATTCCTTCATGTTGTTAATCTCTTCATTTGGTATGATTCTCCATTTAGAAAGTATCCTTTGAAGTGATGAACCAATAGACACAGTGGAATCTGCACAACTAACATTTGATTTACTCTTACTTAAAGTATAAGAGTTCAACATAGAAGATCCATATAATGGATCATCTCTATATTTCCAATCTCTCCATGAAGCCATAGCATATTCAAGTACTTCCGGTCCCATATGACCATCTTCATTATCATCTGACAGTGCATCCAACTCTGGATCTCTTGTGATTACACCGGGTGATAACTTTGAGAGATCCAATTTTTTTATCAATTCACCATTTTTGTACTCTTTTAAAGATGAAATCAACTGGGCCACTCTATAACTTGAAGTTAACACTGGCATAGCATAAACAACTGGTTTTGTAGCAAGATAAAAGTTATGATTCACATAGAGACATGATACTTGAGTATTATAATCATCACAGTATGACACTACAAGTGTTAACACTTCAGCTGGTAATGAATTGATATTTGCTAGTGTTAACTGTGCTCTTGATGAACTTGAAAACAGTGAAAACCCATCAGAATCCAGTTTAGTAAGAAATCTCTTAACTTTAGAATCTGGATTAATCAGTGATTTGTAGTTGAAATATTTTGGTTTTGAATTTTTCATTAAAGAATCTGCATTTAACTCCACAATTTGATCATCTATTGAATCATCATCAAATGAACAACGTGAAAGATGAGTTAAATCCAAATCCAACCTTGGTCTCTTGTGATTACTATGTGATGAACCGTGACGAGTTAATAAAGAATAAGCAGAAGATGAAGTGCTTCTTGGTGGACGTAAAACAGATTGACCATAATGGTTATAATTTGAGTTAACAATGTAAATTCTGTCCTTTGTTGCGAATGGAGACGGGGTCATAGGTAGAGTGGTCATCTTCTATCAAGTCTATCAAGTAGTATCCACCAAATCAACACTGCCCAGAATATTACCAACTATCTCACCAGTTATCGAGATCAACTGAAACGGCCTGGAACAGGGAGAGTAGAGCAATCACAGTAATCTTGATATAAGCAGTTGCTCTCCACCTCTTTCTCTTTCTCTCTCTCTCTCTATCTCACTTTGTAAGTACTATCACAGTACCACTGACTATAACAGTTATACTGATTCTCACACTGTTAACTGCCTTCAATAACTTATTTTAAGAAGTTGTTATTGTCAACTGATTTTAAAACCCCCTTTTCATGCGGAGATGGCAAGTGCGGAGGATAAGGTTACCATGGCAACACTCACTTGAGGTCCGGGTAAACCTCTGCTCCGCAAGTGGCAATTGCCTGATTCGGGTGTTTCATCTACATATTTGGCCCGGTTTAATTACATGCAGTAACCTCAAAACTGGTTAAAGTTGTTAGCTTGTTATATATTACTCTTTTTTTTCAATACTATAGGGTATCTCATAGAGAAGATGGAGTATAAGTCCAAATGGTCTCGTATACAAGATAAGATCTCACAAATAACCGAGAAGAATCATACTACTATACCAACTACAGTACCAACCATAGTACCTATACTACCAACCACAACTCCAAGAGATAAAAGAAAGAGATATAATCAACAATGCAGTCTTTGTAATGAACCATTATCAACTCGTTTCAAAATAGAGAGGATAGTGGAACTAACTTGTGGTGATACATGTCATGAAGAATGTCTATGGTTAACGATATGTGATAATCCATTAGATTTGAATAGAATCTTTCCAAATTGTGGTAAATGTGGTAAATTAACATATCCAAAGGATAATGAGATCAAAGATTCTTTAATTTCAAGGTTTCTTATAACAAAACAGACATTTCAATCACTTTCATTACAAAATAAAAACTCTAAAGATCTCAGTATAAGTATATTACCACCAACATATAAATCACACAAGTCACGTGGATCTTCGATATCTGCTATATCTTCAATTGTATCATCAGTGCAATCTCCATCTCCTACAGAGGATATTCAACTATTAAGATCAGAGCATATAACAAATCTGTTAAAGAGATGTACGGTTAATATAGAGACTTATGGTACGCTGAGATTAGTGGATATTTTGCAAGTCTCGTATGATGAGAAGTTTAAAGATGTCATCATATACCTCTTCCAGTATGCTCTACTTATAGTATCAACAGGTTATGACAAGATAAAGAGCTTCCCCTTGACTAACATTAAGGTAAACACACCAAACCATGAGACTCTCAAATTAACAATTGATAATAATACATTATACATCAGACAAAAGGATTCGAATATATTGGAGAAATGGTGTACTGGACTATGTGACTTGAATCAATATTTCAATTGTAATGATTTATCTAATACAGTGGATCCAAAGGCAACAATAGAGACACAGATGGTTTTTTTCAAACCAAAGAACTTGATCATCTGTATTGATCATGAGAAACCGTTGCAAACATCAACTATTATAACACTTCAAAACATAACTAAAGTGTTATCTGCTAAATTTGACTCGTTCAAAGTGATTTGTTCAATGTCATTACAAGTATATACTGATAATATTGAGAATATCGGTAACCCCATCAAATATATTGGTTCTATTCAACAAGTTATAAGATCAATGGATCTAAGAGAAACAGGCATGTGCTTATTAACTAATTCTCTCAAATCTGTTGATAATTTACCTATTAAGAATACATTGATTATCGAAATTGGTACAAATAATCTACCAAAGAGTTCAAATACTTTCAAAGTACACAATTGGGACGAGGTTATGGAATGTCTGATAACAAAATACCAGATATCATTCGAGCAAGATTTATCTGATTCTGATTCTGATTTTGATTCTGATGAAGATATTAATATAAAGCATTCAAGTTCTCTTTCAAGTGATGATGTTTCCATACAGTCTGATCGATGGTCCAGACTATTTCAAGAGATTGAAGATGCAATTAAAGAGACTTCCTGATATTATTTTATAGATATATATATATATTATATATGCCGTCTTTAAATAACTATGAGATAACTATGTTTGATGAGAGTGTAAGTAGACTTTTGGTATGTAAGTTTATGCAACAGGTCTGAGACAATGCCGATGTAAGCCTCTTAGCCGTTGAAAACTTTATGCATAACTCGGAGCAAAAGCAATAAAAGAACGTTGGGGGAGGCCCAAATTGTCAACCTCAGAAATAATATATAAAGGGCTATGAGAATGGCATGTGATCTGTTGAAGCTTTTATAAAGGCTGACCTGACAATTGATTCAAGAGCTTTTATTTAAACAGAAATGGGAGTTGTAGGGATACAAATCTTTGAAGATGATATGACTTGTTCCCATTTGGATTATTGCCTTTATAACATTCCAGAGCCTCCATTTGAAGACATGAAAGAATCTTTAACAAGAGCATTGCAATCGGAATACGTTGAGACGGATCTCTCTGGTGAAGTACTAACTATAGCTATACTCTTGTTAGGTTTAGACAATATTCATGCAATTGAAGATCTAAATGATCAAGAACTTTCTGAACCTTATAGATCACAAGTTATTCAATTCATTAGGAAAAATCAACATCATTGGAATGCATTGACACTTATTCAAAGGAAAGAACTATTGGATTTGACAATTAAAAGTATAGATCTCAAAGTTCTAAATTCTACTTGTTGTGAGTCATATGAGTTATGGATGGATACAGATGAACTTGATGATTGGATAGTAGTTGTTGAATCGCTAAGGGATAAGTTATTTGAACAATTACAATTATGAATGCTACGATAAGTCTGATTGGTTGTAGATCTCTTAAAAATAATATAGTACGCGTCTTTTTTTTTCTCCGACTATATGCAGTTGAAGCATGAGTTAGACGAGCTTGATGACATTGAAAGCCCATATGCCTAGCTCAAGGATGGGTCGATCATTATGCGTTGATGAGTTGAAGACGCTCAGCGAGTGACGTCGACATGCTTTGAAGATTTGGGGGGACTTATATATCTCGGATATTATGGGTGGATGGATAAATGGAGATCATACCCAACAGATACATGCAGAAAACCCGTTATTTTTCTCCACCCAGACGCCTTTAACTTGCTCAACTTACGAGTGTACGTCCCGGGCAGAGTGCATCTTGATGCCGCTGCTAGATTGGCGCCTGCCTCCCTGCCCCTCCGCCCTCTCCGCCTGCCTTATAACAAATCTGAACCGGAAGCTGCAGCCACGCAGTTAAAAGAACAGCTTGGTCTATCATATGTTTACAATCCCCATTATGACGCCCTTCATCTCATTCCGATAGCACTTAAGCTCTCTTGAAGAAAAATGGGTTTTCTCACAGCCAAAAATTCTTCGAGAGTCCCGGCTTGTGCTCTTACCGAACTGGGATCATGCATAAGGTTATAACCCTTTCGAAGGGTCAGGGTACAATACCCTTATTTACGTAATTTTCTTCTTTAAATTAGTCATAACTTCATTGAATTAACATTTCTCATTGGACCGTCCAAATCTTTCTAACTCAGTGTTTAGATTGGAAACCCAAAGATCACGTTCCTGACGAGATCGACACATAAATACCATACTATTACCAGTAACACCCAACCTACTAGCCATGCGGAATAGACTTGGATTCTTCGAGGCATTGGAGCCTATATCTGGGTTCAGTTTTTGTAATGATCTACCAGCAATTGCCCTCTTAGATCCAAACCATAAAGTGAAACACCTTGATACTTCATCGTCCGAAGACAGCCACCCATCCTCATAAACACGAGGTAATAGTGCTTTCCCGGGACGGACGGTATCAACATCAGCATCTCTAATCAAAAGATCTTGGGCGCAAATAGCACCGGAATATATATAACACTCACTTAAGGGGATTGTCATATAATGTTTGTAATGCGTAGTGGGCTTGATATGACCAGCAATATCCCTTGTAACAATTCTATAAAGAACAATGTATCCGGGAACGGAAATAACAAAATATTTGACAAAAGTGGAATGCTTCCTCGGTTTCTGAAATAAAAACCCAGATCTAATAATAGGACGGAACATGGAGTACGGAGTAATATTGAATATCTCTGGTTTAGCACCACCTCTCGTGGCTTCCCATTTTGGTGACATCTCAAAAACATCGGCCTCATGCGAATCATTCATATTCAATTTTTCGGCATTCTCGTCTCTAATAGAACGAATCAATTCATTATCTTCAGAGACTCTGGTCTGCCAATAAATCAGTAGCTCATTCAATCTTCGGATCCATTCATCTCTGGTCTCTGTGTTTCTTGCTTTCAATACCATCCTAGATCCATTCTTCATAGCAATACACAAATATGTGTTTCGGTCTATTTTGCTCAAATCACGTAAGTTAACCTTCTCTCCCCAAACAAAACTGCTTGAAAATTCAACATTCAAAGGTATATCTTTAGGGTCAAATACGGTAATAGTTTCCGCTTCAAGAAGATTCACAACGTCAGAACCTTTGATTATATTCACCCTTCTTTCAAACTCATAAACAGCGTACACATCACGTTTATGAAACATTTCTTCGTTCATATCAGGATCCAACCAAGAAATATGTCCTTCGTGGTTCACATCAAAGGGATTATTATGGTATATCATAGGAAGAGATGAGGAAAGTCGATCAAAATCTTCCCTGGAGAGATATTTTCTTTCCAAGAATTTCTCATCAAAGGGCAATGGTGGAATGGACTTATGGGATTTCGAAAAGAAAAGTAGAAAATCACAAGTGGCAAAATAATCAAAAGAAAACACTTGTCTCTGTGCAAGACCTCTCTTCATATTACCCTCCCTTGTCGAAAGCCTCACTAGGAACCCTTCAACCGGAGCCGGTTCTTTTAGGATCGAGCCATCCTCCAATTTGGAAATCCTTGGATAATGTTCGATATACCTAAACTCCAACTCATGAGTGAAGTTCATAGCTTGTTGGAAGAATAAATTCCCCAAAGTTTCTCCAAAGAGCCACTCGAGCCTGTCATAATATCTCCAACAGACTCCAATAATATTATCATCCATGTCAAATCCATCAATAGCTTCACCATATCCAGCCTGTATCAACTTGCTTCGGACCTTGTTGCTTATCTCCTGCACTATTGGTTGTCTAACCATGCGGTATCCCCTGTCCTTGATTACCAATTGCACTTCCTCAAATTTATAATCCAGAATAGAGTCATAAAAGGCACGAGAAAGGTTAAGGCTGATTGACATCTTCAGACTGGGAATTTCAAAGTTAATCAATGTCGGTGAACGAATACCAAGCATCTCGTTCAATAAGGTGAACCACCTAATTGAAGAAGTAGGAGTTTGGCATCTCAAAATGAAAATGTTATCATCCTTCACGAGGGATATTGTACGATCAAGTGTATTATAAAAACTCACATGACAATCCTTTGACAATGTGAAATCTAATAAGTCCTTAGAATGTTTGGAATCTTGGGTATTTGGTATCTCACGGTTGGTATAGAATTGTAAAAGAAACGGGTTATCAATATCACCAGTTGTTCTTACAACAACAATATATTCTTTCCATCTCTCAAGAACACGTGTGTCACAAGGCTCAGCTTCAGTGAAACTTGTATAACCAGAAACGTTTGCATCTCTAGCTCGGGTCTTAACCAAAACGAGCATCTTCTCCATATTAATGATCTCACCAGCACCAAAGTTTTTCAAAAACCACTTGTGGAGCTTCTTCTGTCGAATTCTCTTGACATCCTTCTTCAATCTCTTCTTGGTAAGGGATGCCACTGTCTTGACTTTTTCCAAAGACAGCTCATGCTTACGGTCCAATTTCTCAACCTGAATATCCATCTCTGGGGATGGTTTCAACTGATGCATCTGCGTTGCTCTACTTCCTGCTCTAGACCTCTTTGCAGATTCATTGAATCTCACTTTTGGTATCGTGTTTGTGGATGTCGTTGTAACTTGTGCTGTTAACAATCCTGGGTATCCTTCGGCTATGCTGTTATACGAGCTTGATGATATCAATGAGAGATGTGATTCATTTCGTTTGATGGTTCCATTAGAGTTATCTGTAGGCTGGTCACCGAAACTATCAAAGACAATTTCTGGAATTTCTAGAGTGGTTTCTGCATTGTCTGTTAGTCCTTTTATTGTCGATATGGTCTCTCTTGATCCCAATGAGGTGGCTGATCCTCGTGCTGTGTAGAAGCTTTGGTTGGTTGTGGTAGTAGTAGTTGCCGATTGAGTTGATTGTGGAATTGATAACAATGATGGCGAACCTTGTTCTTGAGGTGTCATGTTTGTATGGTCATGGTTGAGATTCTGTTTGGTAAGCAATTCCATTTGGTCTGTCCCCGTTTGAAGAATCCCTCGTGGTCTTTCTTCAACAACCGGTAAATCATCCTGATCCTCATCATCTGAAATATGGTGTTGTCCATCTGGCCTCATAACCGACATCTCTTCAGTGACAGTATGAATGTCATTATATGCATCGACGTTCAAATTCAGCGGGTGTCCTAGAGCCATGCCGTTATCATCATCGTTATGGATTTCATCATCACTTTCGTCTTCGCTGTCACTCTCCGGGAAGCGCTTCAATAATTTGACAACTCTCCTCGCTCTAGAGTCCTTTGATATATCTTTCAACCCGAGTCTTTTCACTTGGGAGTTAAACTCATCAAATTCTTTCTCAACATCCGCATAAGTCTTCTTGTTCCAAGTTTTTAAGAGCCTATTCTTTTGCTCTCTAAACCACAGTACCGGTACACCGCCCAAAAGCACAACCTCTGACGCTGCATTAATCTCATTGACAGAGCCATAAAGAAACCTGGACGCCGTGAATGAATTGGCAGGAAGGTAAATGGTCTCATTGGGCGTGTCGGGTAACTCAGATTTGCTCATCTCTAATGCCGAGCTCACACTTCAAGCGGTACTCCCTCGTAGCGAGGCGGAAGTTGACTTTATGTGTTCTTCCGCTCTGTGAAAGACCAAGCACCGTTGTTGGTGTGTTTTTCCCGCTGTTAATGGTACTTCAAAAAATAGAACGTTGCTGCTTCGAAGTTGGTGTTGTGATCGCAACCACTGCTAATCCGCGTACGCTGTGTCATTATCATTGTCCTTGGTTGCCATGGTTACGCAAATCCATGAGAGATATAAAAAGTATACAAACAGAAGAAGTGGGAATAAAATATCATAATAATTGATTTTTGTTTAGTTTTGGAGTAAAAATTAAAAAGAGTTTAGAAGACCAGGTCATTATGGGGATTTTATCCTTAAGTCACCCAATATTGCAGGAATATGTAAAGTACTCAAGATACAACTCATAATATGAAACAAAGCACTGATCACAACTCTCCTTCTCCGACCTAGATAATATCCTCTTCATCATTCTCTTCCAATACATGACCCTGAGCTCTGAGGTTCTCAGGTGGCTCAATGCTTGGAATGAACTCCAACACGGTGTATCCGATACCAATAATGGCAATCAATATACCGAAAACGGCCTTGATAACAGGCCCATTTGCAACCATGGTACCAATGAGAATGTAGACTTCATTTTGTTGAGTTAGTATCAATTGTTTTTCCGGACCCGCATTAAGCACAAAGAAGGGGGGGCGGCGCAGGGGGAGTAAATACAGCTACTTACAGAAACCACGACCGAGGAAGGAGAAGAGGAAAGAAGCATATTGGAATGTGAGTGGTGGGATTCTGAACTCTGAATAATCTGTTAGTTTGAATGAATTTGGAATGGAGTAATCGGATATGAAACTTACCAAGGAAAACTATGAGAGATCCAAATAGTATCAAATAGAGACCAAGGAAAAAGGATTGGCTGTTGAAGTATGTGTTAGTAAGCATCAAGGCATGTGGAACAAGATTGTACTTACATTCCAGATAATAGCTGGGTCAAACCAGAAATTGTCTTTATGATAATGTTGTTAGTTATTCAAATGCATGGCTAAACTCCATTCTCCACACTCTCGTTTCATACTTACTGCAAGTAAACCAACGGTAAAGTTGACAATCTTGAAGATACCGTTAAGGTCTGACATTTTTTCTCGAGTCTTTTGTAAATATCTCAAATACTTAAGACAATTGTATACAGATGAGAATAACAATTGAAATCAAAAAATTAAATTGGGCTGATAGGCCCGCAACTCTGCAAAAATACGCCTAACAAGGCAAAATGCGCGGGAAGAAGTTAGTGGGCCCATTGAACTGCAAAGTTAAGTTTAGATCTAATCAATGGAGAATTCTTGGAAAAAAAATGCGTCAATTCAACAGGACAGCTATCTAGTTAGAAAACGGATTCACATATATGTATATCTCAAAAAAGTAAACAAGGGTGAAGCGGCGATTTATATATTTAAGAGGGGAAAAAAAAAAAAGAGAAATAGAGGCAAAGAGCAGAATAAAAAGGGATGGCAAATCAGTTACAAAACCTGTAGTGACAACAAAAAAGGTGGGGTAAAAGTGGAACATCAGCACAATGATGGGATGAAAGTTATAGTAATCCAATGGGTTGGTTGAGAATGTAGGTAATAATGGATACAATGATGGATTGCGGAAAGGGAGATGAATGAGTGTGCTAATGCTTTGAAGCAAAAGAAAATAAAAGAAAACAGAATCAAAAAAGGGGAAAGTAAACAATCTGTTTACTCCTCATCCTTGACCTCAGCCTTCTCCTCCTCTGGAGCATCCTGGCCACCTTCAGACATATCAGAAGTCCACAACGTCAAGTTGTCTCTGAGCAACTGCATGATCAATGTAGAGTCCTTGTAAGACTCCTCGGACAAAGTATCTAACTCGGCAATGGCATCGTCAAAGGCCTGCTTAGCCAAGTGACAAGCACGGTCTGGGGAGTTCAAGATCTCGTAGTAGAAGACAGAGAAGTTCAAGGCAAGACCAAGACGGATTGGGTGGGTTGGTGGCAACTCAGTGACGGCAACATCGGAAGCAGACTTGTAAGCTTCGAGGGACAAGTCAGCAGCCTCTTTACGTCTGTCGTTGGTGGCAAACTCAGCCAAGTAACGGTGGTAGTCGCCCTTCATTTTGTAGTAGAACACCTTGGACTCACCAGAGGCGGCAGATGGGATTAAGTGCACTGTCAAAACGGACAAGATGTCGTCACAAATCTTGGTCAACTCAGCCTCAATCTTAGAACGATATTCACGGATCAAAGAGACTTGGCTCTCGTTACCCTTGGCCTCCTCTTTCTGCTCAATGGAAGAAACAATTCTCCAAGAGGCACGACGAGCACCAATCACGTTCTTGTAAGCGACGGATAAGAGGTTACGCTCCTCAACGGAGAGCTCCTGGCCAGAAGAGGCAACGGCCTTCATGTTCTCAACCATCTCCTCATAACGTTCAGCTTGCTCGGCAAGCTTGGCCAAGTAGACGGAATCTTCACGTGTGATAGACATTTGTTAAGTCTGTGTTGTTCTTGTTAGTATATCGGATCAGGGTACATGGAAAAGAAAATCTGTGGAGAGCTGGAGACTGGGGAAAATGATACATTGTGCCATTGATAGTTGCAACAGCTCTACAATTACAAAGACTCGGATGTGAGAGGTGCCAGGAGGGGACAAAGATTTGAGTGATTCTCGGTATGTGTGTGGGGGGCCAGGATAGATTTACTTCGGTCTCTCTATCTCTATATCTTCCTCGTCTCCACTCGCAGACAATGGTGTGTCAAACGGAATCAGAACCCCCACACAACAACACGCATTGGGAATCAACAAAAAAGGAAAACACTATAATATCAGCACACAGTGCTAAAATTCCCCACGATATCGAGGTTTTCGCCCCCTCCCTCCGGAGCTCCAGTGGCAGACTCCGGAAAAAAGTTGACCAGTGGTCAGTCGCGCCCAAAAAGTGTCGGCGTGTAAACGGGGCCAAACACACACCAGGCGCGCACACACCGGAAAGTCCCCCAATTGGTAGCAACAGACAAGTGAAGGTTGACTCAGTAGAACTGTGATTAGGTAGTTGTAGAGGATGTGTATCGATAATTGGTCACTGAAGCGGTAAAGTGACCTTTGACCCTCTGTCGGCTGTTTGTGGGAAAGTTCCGCGCCTCTCACAGTAACGAGAGATCACACGGTTGTGTGAAACCTCAACACAAACGCGTCCAATGAAGAAGGGCTTCTTCAAATAATGATACAAACAGAATAGCATAGTGGTGTTGATGCCATCAGTATTGCTTCGGTTCAACATGTTTTCAATAGGCCCGCCCGCGTATCTTTGTATTGTCCTTGTCTTTCCTTGTTTCTCTCCCCCAGAATACAAAACAAAAAGCACAGGGGCGGTGTTGGAGAGGTTTCAGCCCAACCCGCTTAAGAAAACAGCTGGAATTGCATGTTTCATGTCCCATGTAGCTCATCTATGTGCATCTGGCTCTCCATTCATATGTTTCAATGGTTATTTTACTCACTTTTGTTGTGTGATTTAACTCGGTTTGTTGTGGGTTTGGCACGCTGTTTGCTGGTGGGAAATCGAAAATATCAAAACTTGGCCCTTTCAAACCTCTGCCGACGAACAGCCAGCGCGAGATAAAATGGCACGCCCGCGAATTGGCAGATTCCCTCTTCCGGATAAGTGGCGAAATCCGTTGCGCCCCCTCTTCTGCCCCTACTGCCCCTTCTAGAGTGCACCACGCCCGTCCGGCGCTAGGGAATGCGGTATGCGCCACACACGGGCCTTAGTGCACTCGCTGACGTAAACACTAAGCAAGACCAGTCACTACGGCAACCCTCCATTACGAGTTTTCGCAAAACTTGCGCATTTGCCACCCTCCACGGGAATATCTGCAGCAAATCGCGCCAAACAAGAGTCCCCTTTTGACTCGTCACGCAGGACTTTGCGCGGGGGGCCCCCCCGAGAAGCTCCTAAACTTTTTGCATATAAAACCATTGTATTGTAAACAGAACTGTGATCCGGTAAAATCAATTTGATGAATCAGCTAGCAATGTACAATTGTTATTTGCAACTTTCAAGCTGGTGAGCTATATATAAGCATTGATCTATCACATGTGGGAGTCGACTATATATACAAAATGATCTCGATGCATAAAATTATCGAGATTTCCACATACAGAATTGAGATTCAGGACAGACACCGAATTCTCATATATAACATTCATAATGTAAAAAGTCGAAGGTCAACTCTACATTAATCAGGATTTTTAATTGGAGACAATTAAAAGAAAAAGTTTTTCAAAAGACGAACTGTGCCTATTTCGACTACGCAAACGTCTCGATATTTACTATTCTAGTATACGAGAGTATCAAGTGTAGACAATGTCATGATCACTATTCATTATGGTCGCTTAAATATTTCACGACCGGTATATACATTGGGGGGTGATCAAGCCTTAGCCTGGGCCTGCTGCTTCTCAAACTCAGCCTGCTTCTCAAGTTGTCTCTTCATCATCTCCTCTTGGGATGGCAAGTTACCTTCGACGATGTCCTTCAACTTGAAAGTCTCCTTTGGCATCTCAGCCTGGGCTTTAAGTTTGGCTTCCTCTTCCTTCACAAGCTTCATAAAAGCGGTGTAGTTTCTGACACCTTCGTCATGGACAGCATCCAATGGGAATGTTTGCTTCATTGTTGGTAATCCAAGCAACTTATTCAAGAAGTTGGCACTCTGCTTCTTGGCTTGGTCCTTCTCCCATTCAGCACGCAAGATCTCTACTCTCTTGGCAAAATCTTCTGGCAAATGTGCCTTATCCTTGTAAGTTCCCAAAACTGGTCTAACATCCTTGAATTGCTGGGTTGCAAGGTACTCAAAGAATGGAATCAATTGAATCAACTTGTCATCAGCAGAACCAGTCCAAGCTGGGATCTTAATAGCATTTTCAGGTTGCAACTTGATAGCATTCTCTTCAACATCCAAAATGATCATCTTGGACAAATCTCTGTTCATCTTAGACAAATCTTTGATATGAGCACCATCCTTGTACAAACAATGTTCCTTGTACAGTTGGTAGGTAATGAAAGCATGCAATGGGTCTAACTTCTCCACAATCTTCTCAGAGTACATCATATAGTTAGAGGAGAACAAAACAATCTCGTAGTACTGTGACAAGTAACCCAAGAAGTAATCAACACCAGGTCTCTTTGCTGTCTTCCAACCAGTCTTCTGAGACCACTCACTGTGAATCAACAAATCCTCCAAAGCCAACACCAAAGTAAGTGGACGCTTGTATGGCTCTGGTGGAGAGTCTGGTAAGAGATCTGGGAATGGTGGCTCTTGGAAATATGTGAAGATGGAGTTGAATCTGGCACTGAATCTCTTCCACAAAAGATCCATAGTGTAACCATTTGGAATGTCCTCTCTAATCTTAGGGTCCTCATTCTCGTCCCAGTTTCTGGCCAAGTAACCAGAACCGGCAACAGCACTAGCAAAGAATCCGAGGTAGAACAAGTTAGCATATCTCTCTCTCTTAATATCGGTAGAACTCTGTGGGGCACTTCTCTTCTTCTTCTGGCCACCGGTTGTGTTATCCTCCTCAGAACTGGATTCGGTTTTTCCTTCTGCAGACTTTCCCTGTGGCTCTTCAAAGTCAACACCAGCCTTGGCAAGCATATCATCAGTCAAGATCGACTGTGGTTGTTCCTTCTTCTTCTCATTGAGTCTAATGGTAGAAGTGGAGATCCATCTAGCAAGGGATGCAGAGGAGGTGACACCGACAGCGGGCACAGTGGCACGGGCCTTCAAGCCTCTTGCAAGTACAGAACTCGCAAAACGAACACTCATTTATTGAAGGGTACTGAGTTTGTTTACCTTCTCTAAGGGCTCACCTTGTGATGTCCCCCACCATTAAAGGGTTTTTCTTTCCACCGACGTTCGGACCGCATGACTGAGGGTGTGAGGGCTCGCCACACCCGTACACCACTATTCAAGAGATCCGGCCATAACATAGAGGTCGGATATTACCCTTTGAGGAAGCACGTAAACAAATCTACAAACTGAAATTTACTTTGAAGCTCCGGGTCTTTTACATTGAACTCTTTTGACAATTCAGATTACATCGTCCATTGTTTCTACCTCGGTTTTTGGTTTCTGCTTTGCATTTTCCCATCGCTATTTTACGCTCTGCTACCCATAATTGTATTTTACCCTTTGAACCCCTGAGCTGAGCACGTTTTACACAGAGCTTATCTTCCAAGACCAGAGGCATCTCATACGAAAGGCAGGGAAGCTTCTTCACGCTCAATCAACGGACATATAATGTCACTTCTCCAGAAACAAGTGCAAGAGATATATAATACTATCAGCACTGGTTTGACACAGGCCATTCAGCTCGAAATTAGGCACAAGGACGCTGAAGCAATCACTCAGTACGAGACACTCATCGACGAATCTAACAGAGGATTACGGGCATTGAAAAACAACTACGACGCTTCAAGATTATCTGCCGTAGAAAAAGTCTCTTTGAACAGTCTAATGAGTCTTAAATCCAAAATTGTGGCACGTAAAGCCAATGTTGAAAGTAGGCATCAGAATAAAGAGTCTCTTATTATTCAAGGAGCTACGCAGACCAATGCTGCCAGTTATTCTTCATTCATGTCCGCATTTCAAGTAAAACCATCACCAACACCCGAGCCAACACTTCAATCTAGAAAGGAATTCAAAGTTCCACTAGCAGCTCCAACTCCACGTCACATCAATGGCAATGGTACCCGTTCAACGTCAAACCCTTCGGCCAAGACGGCTAGAAGCTCATTGGACCTCCCACGCCCACACAAAATATCAAATGGCTCTGAACCAAGATCCAGATCTCCGACTGTCAGAAGGGAGAGACCGAAATCTGTCGACTTGTCAATTTCACAAGCTGCATTACTTGCTTGGGATCAGAACCCTCGCAAGGTTACCCCACCATCTAGGGCTGCTTCTCCTGCTCACTCCAAATCTAAAAGAAACTCAACAAACCCACAAACTACACAAAGACGTTATGACTACATTCAACCTGTCATCAATACCCAAATAAATCTCACCCATGTTGCAAGAAGTAAATCACCACCGCCTTCACAACAATATACATCTTCAACAAGATCCATACCACAAAAAAAGAAAATTGTTGTCTCATCTAATTCTTCTCAAGTGACACAAAAACGAGAAAAGGAAAAAACTAAGGAGTATGACGACCCAAGAATCCTAGAAGCTATGAACAATCTTCAAGGAGTTGATAAGGGTGCCTGTGAGCAAATTCTTGAGGAGATATTAGTTAAGGAAGAATCGCTGACTTGGGATGATATTGCTGGTTTAGATTCCGCAAAGCAGTCCCTAAAAGAGACTGTTGTATACCCATTCCTGCGTCCCGACCTATTCAGAGGTTTAAGGGAGCCTATTACAGGTATGTTGCTCTTTGGACCACCCGGCACCGGAAAAACCATGATTGCCAAAACGGTTGCTAGCGAGGCTAAGTCTACATTTTTCAGTATCAGTGCATCAAGTTTGATGTCAAAGTATCTTGGTGAGAGTGAAAAGCTCATCCGTGCTTTGTTCTTCATGGCAAAGAAGCTGTCTCCGTCAATTATCTTCTTTGATGAGATTGATTCGCTGTTGACAGCCAGAAGTGATGGAGAGCACGAGAGCTCAAGAAGGGTTAAAACCGAATTCTTAATTCAGTGGTCAGCTCTATCATCAGCAACAGGAAGAGATGAGTCAGAAAAATCAAGAGTTCTGGTCTTGGCTGCCACAAATCTTCCCTGGGCTATTGACGAAGCCGCAAGAAGGCGCTTCACCAGAAGACTTTATATACCATTGCCAGAGTTTGAGACTCGTTTCACTCAATTGAAGAAGCTTA
This sequence comes from Petasospora bimundalis, assembly GCA_030569745.1. Taxonomy (NCBI): domain Eukaryota; kingdom Fungi; phylum Ascomycota; class Saccharomycetes; order Phaffomycetales; family Wickerhamomycetaceae; genus Petasospora; species Petasospora bimundalis. Next base: position 102,449 of record JAJMLR010000014.1, read on the forward strand.
TGCAGTACCAGAAACACGATCTTTCAGAAACGGATTTCATTATTATCGCTAACCAGACAGAAGGTTATTCCAACAGTGATATTACCTCCCTTGCAAAGGAGGCAGCTATGGAACCCATCAGAGACCTACGAGACAATTTGATGGACATTGATACTAAAAATATCCGTGGAGTTGTTCTCCAAGACTTCCAGAAATCTATGAAAACGATTAGAAAGAGTGTTGCCCAAGAAACTTTGGGTAGGTTCGAACAATGGGCTGCCAGTTTCGGAAGCACAGGCGCTTAATACCACTCTAATAACATCTGTTCGCCACAGTAAACCACATACCATAAGCATATGTACATTTGATGACACTTCCAATATTTTAATACCAAATATCAGCTGTAGGAAATCAATAAATCGATTTCATTAGATCTCTTTATATAGAGCCAAATCACTACATAATTTTGGGATTAGGTATGTGACTTGGTTCTATTGATACTTATGAACAGCGTACACTTACTACTAAAAATGGAAAGGTTGCTGGAAAGCCAACCTTCCAGGCTGTGTATGACTTTTCGAAGACATGTTGGTTGGTAGAAAGTACCATCGAGGAGTCGAAGACTGATAATGATTTCTATTGTTTTAAATTTTATATAATGCTATCTCTCATTCACAACTGTGTTTCTTTCTTTCCTAGTGATATCTATTGTAAAGAAAACTTCAATAACTACAGAGATTAACCCTCATTTGCAGTGCTCAAAGGTTCAGCGAGTATTTATCAACCAATGAAATTTCGATTATAACCTCTCACATAATTCATATATTGATTCTAAAGCTTTTCCTGGTATTATCCGTTGCTGACATCGTGACTGACCTCAATTTTAGTAATAATATAGTCGTTTTAAGGCCTAAAACCGGCGCATTTCGTACTTTTGGGAACACTCTGGCTGTGCTTCTTTTGTCAAAAACACCGAAAAAACATCAATTGGCATCTTGGCCGAGTGGTTAAGGCGAAAGATTAGAAATCTTTTGGGTTTACCCGCGCAGGTTCGAATCCTGCAGATGTCGTCATTTTATTTTTTTTTTAAAACTTTTGAAAATCTTGATGTGGCTCGTACCGTATGAAAAGTTTCCCACATAAATTTTTCTGTAGCGATGAGCTCCTGTCTCTACAATACGTTATTAGTGATTGATCTTAAAACACATTACCTGCCATGGAACTTCAGATTGCCCCACAAGACCAGGAAATCCTCCTTAAGGACAAGAACGTCATCAATGAGTCTGTGCTTGACAAGTACAGACTTGCCGGTCAGGTTGCGCAGACCACCCTCACATACATCACCAAGCTCATTAACGATGCTTACCACTTGAACCAGGGTCCAAAGCTTACTACCTCTGATATCTGCTTGCTTGGTGACTCCTTTATGGCTTCTTCTTTGGAAGATGTCTACAAGAAAGGTACCAACACTGTCAATGAGAAAGGTATCGCTCAGCCTGTGACTATTGATGTTAACAATGTTCAGACTGGCTTCTCTCCAGAAATTGATGATGATCTCAAAGACTTCAAATTCTTCCAGGCAGGTGACATTCTTACTATTTCTCTTGGTTGTCATGTTGATGGTTACACCTCCAACTTGTCCCATACTATGGTTATCTACCCACCAGGTGAAGAGAAGGATGGTGAGATCCGCCCAACTGGTCCTCTCCTTGGACCAAAAGCCGACGCTGTTGTCGCTGCCCATGTTGCTAACGAAGCGGTCATCGCTTTGCTCGGTGTTTCTCTCACTCCAGAAAAGCTTCCAGCTGTCTTGAAGAACATCAACGGTGACAACACCGTTATTACTGGATCCTTGATTCGTAAAGTTGTTGACGAGATTGCTCAGAGTTTCAAGTGTGTTGTCGTTCCAGGTTCTAGAGTTCGTCGTATTAGAAGATTTTTGGCTGGTCAGGCTGAGGGTATTGTTGCTGAGAAAGAATACAAGGGTGTTGTGTGGACCGAGGCTGATCAAGAGGCCGCTTTGCTTGAGAAGGCTTCAACCTCTCAGGAGCTCATTAAGATCGACAAAAACATGAAGACTGCTGGTGTTAATCAAATTTCTGCTATCCCAACTGATGACTTTATCGTTACCCCAGGTGAGGTTTACATTGTTGACTTGAAGATGGCTCCAGTGGGTGAATTCACTGAGGTTGGTCTCGTTACTATTCAAACTTTGGATGGTTACTCTGGTAAGAACCACGATGATGAGACTTTGAACATTAAGCCAAGTATATTTGTGAGAGACTTTGCCCAGCAGCACACTCTTAAACTCAGAACTTCCAGACAAACCCTCACAAAGATCGATAAAACTAGATCCGTTTATCCTTTCAAGCTTGCTCACTTGTCTGACAAGTTCCCAATTAATTTGAAGAAGTTGCACAACCTCGGCCCTGAGACTTTAACTAACGATATTGAACTCATCAAGAAGGACATCAAATCTTCTAGATTGGGTTTGAGTGAGATTGTGAATAACCATTTGGCTGTTGCCAGATCTGTCCAGACCGTTAGATTCTTGCCATTCCACTTTATCCTCAACACAACAAACAAAACCGGTGCTCGTGGTTACGACGCTGAGAACCCAACATTGCCAGGTCTTGAATTGCCATTGCCACGTTTGGGAATCTCTTCATTGAAGCTTAAATCCCTTTTGAAGAAGAACTCTGTTGCCATCCCAGTTGCACGTGAACAATCTACTGTTGTTCTTGTTCAACAGGGTATTGCCACCGGTGGTAGACCTGAGGTTTTGAGACTCACTGGTGGTTCCAAGACATGTAAGCCAAGTTGGACCCATTCTGCTTACCAGTTGAACGAGTCCAGTGACGCCGTTGCTGGTGCCATCCAGTTGATCAAGTTGGGTCAAGATAAGAGATTCGGTATTACCATCCGTGAGACTCAGCCGCTTAAGCTCACAACTGTCCTTGAAGACAATGCTTCCAAGGCTGATAAGATGAACTTGGATTAAAAACGGAAATCAATTTTTTTATTTTGATTTTATTTTGGGATGAGATTTTGCATGAATTTTTTAGAGCATACAACAAAAACGCAATGTACATTAGATAGTAATTTGTAAAAGACTGTAGCTAACTGTAAGTACCAGATAGTAGGAACAAGTCCAATGAGCCAAAGGGGTTTGAGCCTTTCCTGATCCAACTTTAAAGAGAGAGATGCCTCAGATCTCGACATTAACTAGATCATGATTCTGTTTGAAGTTGGTGATCGGTTTATCCAATCTTCATCATACAATGAAAATCATGTCAAGTGGACGAGGCTGTTCGTCATATCTGTGTCTTGATAGACTAGTGGGTAGATCATCAGCTCTGAATTGAAGCATATAGAGCTGATATCGAAGGTCAATCTCATGGAGGGGGGGTTCCATGTCAAAAGTAGCCAGTACACTTCATTACTGGCATAAAATCGCACGTTTTCATCTATCAGAACGATAGATTTTTTCCATTGGTTTGTCTCTCATTAGCGGCGTTTTCGTCTCTAGGTTCTATAGTGTAGTGGTCATCACCTTCGGTTCTGATCCGAATAACCCCGGTTCGAATCCGGGTAGGACCTGTTTTTTTGCTTCTGTAGTGTTCCATTATATAGCCCTCATCCAAGTATAGACGTCTTTCAACTTTTTACAAAATTTTATGGCTTAATGACCCCAAAAACTTGATTTTTGGTGGAGCTTAATATGGTAGGACAATCGCGTCGCACTTACGATCGATTTTATCATATACAGCGCTGTGCATGAAGATGTCACAACTCAGCAGAAAGTGGTCCATCCAATTGATTGTTATGTAACGCATACTCTCCAAGTGATCAATTTATATAAGAAGACATATTCGGTTTTCTTTTTGAGTTTTTAAATAGATTATCATAGGATTACTCAATTCCAACATCTGGGGCAGGTCGATCTGGAAAACCCTGCAGCTCGATCTTCGAGTCGAGCTGGTCAATAAATCTGTTCTTGCATTTGGTATAATGTGCGGCATAAAATTGAGCCTAAAACAGCCCCATTTAAGTAATTAACATGCTATCTCTCTATTTACATACTCAAAAGTATCAGAATCCATTAAATTTTTGAAAATCGAGTGATTTTCCTAAATTGATCAACTGAAAATAGGAACCGGACTCGCTATTTTGGAAACGAAATCTAAAAATATTTATTTCAAAATTCTCAATCAAATATTGTTTTTATAACACGATTGACCTTATAATAAACTATAAAACAATTATATCTGTTAGTTAACCAAGCTTTCTCATCCTTGACAGCTCAAATAGTGGAAATATATGAATTTAAGAAGTAAGATAATGTCCGGGTGTTCACCTAATGTTCGGGTGTTTGATCAGTTTCTTTGGAGCTACTAGTACTATACTTTACATAAAGCTCTTAACTATTTGGATATTCAATCGAAATAAACCTCAAAATAAAGAGGTTTAGCGATTGAGCCTCTTGAGGTATCATTGTACTAAAATCCGCTTTTAAAGCAAACTAATCGGTGATTATAAGGAAATCCTTTGCAGCTACCATCGGGCACCGACAACCGGGATTTTTGGAACCCTCCGCGATCTGTGTAAGGCTATCCCATCTCGGTTCTAAACTCCATCAACGAAATATTAATTGGTAATCCCAATTGTATTGTTTAACTCTACAGTATTCTCCATTCAATAGTAATGATTTTCATTCGAGGCACTTTCAAATATTTGCCTTTTTGTCCAGCATTTAGTCATTAGCTCGGGGCAAAGATCAACCGGAACCCCAAGTACTAGTTTAGGTTGTCATATATAGTTTAATCATGAACTAAAACGGAAATGTTTAAAATCTGTGCGTGTTCGTGTTTGTGGTTGTGATTGTGAGGGGGTTATGTGTGTGAAATATGAATTGATTTAGTAGACCTTGTTGGCAAAGTCGTTCTTGGTGAAGTCCCAGGTGTCATCGGAGATACGACCTCTCAAAGTTGGAACCTCAGAACCTGGAACGTAAACATCCTCGAACAAGATGGACATCTTGGCCTCTGGAGCTGGGGAAGCATCAGCCAACTCGACCTGCTCGTCAACGTAAGCACGGGCAGCCTTGTCGTAGGTCTTAATCTCCTCCTCAGTGGCAATGTTCAACTCAATCAAGTGGTGCTTCAAACCAGCAATTGGATCGTTTCTAGATCTCATGTGCTGAATCTCCTCACGGGTTCTGTAAGTTGTACCTGGGTCGGACATGGAGTGACCACCATATCTGTAGGTCTCGTACTCCAACACCAATGGACCGTTACCGGAAATGGCCCAGTCCTTGGCGAACTTAGAGGCCTGGTAACAAGCCAAAACGTCCATACCGTTAACCTTCAAACCTGGAATGTACTGACCTCTCTTGTAGTAGTCAGTCAAAGCAGAAGATCTAGAAGCAGAGGTACCCATACCGTACTTGTTGTTCTCACAGGCAAAGATACATGGCAAGTTCCACAATTTGGCCATGTTGTAAGACTCGAAGACCTGACCCTGGTTAGAGGCACCATCACCGTACAATGTGAAAGTGGCATTGTCCTCGTTTCTGTACTTGTGGGCAAATGACAAACCAGCACCCAATGGGACCTGGGCACCAACAATACCGTTACCACCGTAGAAACCGGTGGTGTACATGTGCATGGAACCACCCTTACCGAAGGAGACACCGCAACGACGACCCATCAATTCACCGAGAACGTCCTTGACTGGGGAACCACGCATGTAAGTGAAACCGTGACATCTGTAGGAAGTGATAACAGTGTCCTTCTTGGTGATAGCGTTCTCAATACCAACGGCAATAGCCTCCTGACCAACGGACAAGTGACAGAAACCTCTAATCTTCTTGGCCTTGTAAAGGGCGTCAGCAGCCATTTCCATTCTTCTGATAACGATCATGTCCTTGTACATCTGCAACAAGGAAGCCTTGGAAGTCTGGAAGGACAATTCTGGGACCTCCAATTCATAACCTTCGAAAGAAGAAGCTGGGAGCTCAATGGTGACGAGCTCGTCCTCGGCTGGAACGGCGGCCTCAGTGGCCATTGTTCTGACCGCAAGGGCTCTGCGTGTAGCTAAAGAGGCTGGGCGGACAGCGGACTTGAGCATTGTTTGTCTTTGCTGTTCTTGTGGTTAGCTATTCTTGTTCTCGGTGTTAGTGCTGTGCGTTGTTTTTGGTAAACTTTTGGGATTTTTGGATTCGGCCATCAGTCCATCACACGGTGTGCACCGAGATTCGCGCGGGGGGACACGCCGTTTTGGCATTGCGGACCTTACAAAACGGGTGGGATAAAGTTATTTATTTGATTAAAATACATAATATTAAAGAGAAAGAGCCATTATATGCTATTGTTTTTTCAAATTGTAAAAAAATCACTGTTGTTGGTTTCAAAATCGCCAAAGTATTAAAGGCACCCCCATTTCTTTAAGAGTTCCGGGGTTGGAGTTTGGTCGGATATCCTCATAGAGGTAACGTTAGGGACACTCCAAAGGTGATTCTAAGTATGGAATAACACACAAAAGCTAATAGAAAACCACTTGCTGTTAATAAAATTCTTCAAAATACTACGGCAACCGACTAACTGAAAGTTCATTAATTTCTGCGTCCTAAAAATCAAAATAAAATCAAAATAAAATCAAAATAAAATCAAAATAAAATCAAAATCGTTATTTAATCATCCACTATTCCCAGGACCCGTCCTTAAATAGTTTTGACTTTTGAGAGCTTTTGGATGAGGAGTTGTTTTTATCATGGAATATCTCATATTGCCATTGTAGAGATGCCTGGTTCAATATTGCAAAAGTACAATGCTTGATTCAACTTAACCGAGCAAATAGATTACGATCAACTCTTCCCCTTTTTTCGAGGTAGTCCAACAGCTTACTCCAAGTCTTGTTGCTTCTCAAACAGCTCGAGTTACCATACATGAATAAACAGTTCTTGGCTCTTGTGAGAGCCACATTCAATCTTCTTTTATCACCAAGGAACCCAATGCGTTTTTCCTTACCGGACCTTACACAAGACATGAAGATGATACTCTTCTCACGACCTTGGAATGCATCCACAGATGAAACAGTGAAACCAGCAATGTTCTTCACCGTAGCTGGCTTCTTGTAACTGATAGACGCACTGTCCTCTACATCCTCTTCAATGGATAACCCTTCCGGATTCAAAGCCCTTTCATCTTTGATCATGTTTGCTAGCAAATCCCTTTGACCTGCATATGGAGTGATAATTGCAATATCTGATGCTTGCGTAGATCCATGATTAACCATCTGTGCCAATACCTTGATAATTGCAATAGCTTCAACATAGTTAACATAAGAGCGACTGGCCCCCATTGGTCCAGAATCTCGTATTTCCACAATCTTCTCAGCGGTATCGTCACAGTAGTCAAAGAATAACAAGGGTACATAATCAGATTCCCGCTGCTTTGAAGTAACACCATCGCGTAATTCTCCATGGTAAAATGCCTTATTGGGGAAAGCTGAAATAGCTGGATGCATTCTGTACTGGACGCTCAACATGTTTGGGTTCTCATAAGAACCGTTCTTCAGCATACGCTCAAACAACGATTGCTCCAAGAAAGGGATCTCCGAAAAGGATGACAACTGTTTCTCATCACCAACGAAAACCATCTTTTTAACACTGCGAAGACTTAATGGAACCAGTGAAGTTGCTTCTGACGATTGCGTTGATTCATCCATGATAACGAAAGGTACTTTGTCAAATGAGTCGGTGATTTCGGGTGCTCCAGCAGTTACTGTTGTTGTAAAGATCACCTTTTTGTTCATGAGAACCTTTCTTCTTGCAGATTTTAGTCTTTTCTGGAATGCAAAATACTCTGTGCGATCTAAATAAAGATTCTTGTTGTGCGAGAAATCAAAGTATAAAGATTTATCGCTATCTGACATGAAGTCAAGAATTTTGTTGTGAAGGCATACATCAGCCAGCTGATGGGACGTTCCATACTCTTTCTCCTTCTCTCTTGAGAGGATTCTCATAATACTTGAAATATCATCCTTCATAAACTTTTCAGCAATGTTGTCAATTGCATAGTTGGACGCAGCAACAACCAGAATCGGGTACAACTTCTTGTCTATTGCATTTTTAATGATATGGTAAATGACAGTAGTTTTACCTGTACCAGGGGGACCTCTAATTACAGAAACATCATTTTGCATCGTGTGCTCGACGGCGAGCCTCTGTGATTTGTTCAATACCACATCTTCCCGCCATATATGCTGATCTGGGATTTGAGCATGTTGGATTTTCTCATTTCCTATCAAGAGCTTTTGAAACAACTTGTTTTCTAAACGGAGCATAGAAGTTATTACTCGACATATTTGTGCAGATCCTGGAATGAACCAAACATCACTAAATCCAGCAAATGGAGAAGGACAATCATTCCAGAAATAAGATTCCAAGAGGAATTCAATATGCGATTTCGTGCCATATTCCTTTATCAATTTTATCTCAGTAATAAAGCAATGACAAATAGCTCCTGGATCATTATCACGACCAACAAAGAGAGATTGTCCACGATAAAATGGTAGCATATCAAGATGTCTAAGATTTCGCTTTACCATATCATCAATCTCTGGTGTGTAATTCACTTTAAATTTGAAAATACTATTATCCAATGCATAGTATTCAACGTTATCTGGATATATCGCTTTAGCCGTAAGTCGTTCTTCAAAGTAGAGGTGATCACAGATCTCCTTGTAATATTCGAATAGGGAATCATAAGAGAGCTTAGCAGGACGAGGTACAAGAGGTTTTATGTGATCGTATTCTTCACGAGTTTCATTTGAGGAATATTCGTCTTTGATAGGTCCTGATGAATCTATAGTAGTCGTTTTGGTTTCAGTTTCAATTTGTTTCAATTCTTCCTTACGAATCCGATCAGCAGTACGTAATTTGGCAGCAGATCTCTTTGACATTGGAATAAATGTGTAGAGATTAATGGATTTTTCCTTATCTGGTTTTGGGAGTGATGGTCCTAAAGATAAGTTTTTCATAGCAGAAGTCAAATCATTTGAAGATTCCACCCCATAGTTTCTCTTGTATGATGATAACAACAATTCAGATGGTTCTTCACTGGATCGATTCGATATGGGGGTCTCAGAGGAAGTTCTTTGTGATTCCAATGAAGTAGTATCGGAATTTTGATCATCTTCAACTTTTCTTTTGCTTTGTGTCTTGTATGTATCAAAAAATTTCGATAAATTTATAATTGATTGCTCATTCATATTACAGACTCTATCAACGAAACCATCATCAACACCCTTTTGAAGATACTTGCTTCTATCATCAGATGAGCATACCAAACAATCTTCACAACTGACTGTTAGATCACCTTGTTTTGTGACCATGATATCATCTAAGGAACCACACTTTGAGCAACTTAAGTCCCGTATGCTATTGTAGAGTGTTACATGAATCAGAAGCCCCGTATCAAGTGTTGCTGATGGGTAAGATGTCCAATCAGGTTCCAATGCCCTACATACATCACACAACAACACGATATCACAACTTCCCACCATTATAAGAGCAAGATCGTGGATTCCAGTATGTTGACATTCCTGACACTTCATGATTTCGTCTCGTACATGAATAACCGTCGAGTAATGGCCGCTGCTCCGCAGATGTCTTCCCATTTTGCTGGCACCGCATCTCAGAGAGCACGTTGGGCAAGATAAGGAAACCATCGAATTGAGTATGGGTGGGGGGAGGATGAGATCGAACCCTCTTAACACAGTTGATCACAGTGAACTCTCCAGTAGCGCTTTAGATCCGGGGGGGGGGGAGAGGGAGGTCGGTGGGTTGGCGCGTGTGGCGCATACCACTATGTATATGTGTGTGTCTGTTTCAAAGTGTTTTGACGGTTTTCTTCACACCGATTCAAGAAATTTTTATATTTAAGCACCAAAGAGTTCTGTTTACAGGAATGGTTAAGTTCACTTGCTCAACATGCTCGGAGTCGCTCGAGGACCAGGAGATGTTGAAACATCTTTCAACGACGAGGCATCGTTCTGTTGTTCATTGTTCAAGTGATGAGACGTTGGAGTGTGAAAAGTGTCAGGATACCAATATCCACACTTTGGTGATTGTTCGTTATGGAGGACAGGATATTGCTATGTTGTGTCAAATGTGCTTCAATAAAGAAGATGAGAAGCCAGGTACTCAATATACTTTACAAAATGGTTCTATTTTAAAGAACGTGGATAACTACTTTAAAGTCCGAGATCTCAACTGTTCATTATGTGGGAATGATTCTCATTTGAATGTCGATAAAAATGATCCAAAATTCGTCGTTTGTTATAGATGTATCAAGGAGAAAAGTTTGGCCACAAAGAGAACTTTGGTTAGTGAAAATGATGACAATTTCCTTTATGTACTTCTTGGAATCAAAGAACATATAAAATCAGATTCAAACAAAAAGTTTTCAAGAAAGAGACAAATTGGAAGAGGTGGAAAAAGTGGTAAAAGGAAATTCAACAAATTACCAAAACCGGTAAAGATTAACGTTCCAAGTGATAATAATGTCAATTTGAGATCATTTCAAGCCATGTCTAAACGTGACGTTTTGAAATCTAAACCAAATGATGAGAAGGGAATTCCTGAGATCAATGCTCCTTTAAAACAAGAAACCCCGAAAAAATCATCTGGTAAGATATTTGAAAAGAAAGCTAGACCAGATACAAAGGGTAAAGAATACAAAAAGACTAGTGGTCCAAAATCGAAATCAACACCAAATATTACATCCAAAGATTCTTCTTCAAAGCGCCCAATTCCAGAAACAATCAACAAGTTGACGAATGAGTTGAAAAAAGTTCAAATCTCCGATGGAAAGTCAACTGAGGGGAATGTTAACGGGAAGGAAAAGAAACCTAATGGTGATAAGTTTGAAAAAACTGATAAGAAAGGTAAGGAGAAGGTTGAAAAGAAGTCAGTTCCTAAGAAATTAGGTGAAAAGAAGTTTGAGAAGAAAATTGTGAATTCTGAAAAGAAGTCAGATGAGAAGAAACCAGAAAGGAAAATCAGTGACAAAAAACCAAAGGACAAATCTGAAAAGAAGACTAATGGTAAACAACAAGACAAGAAGAATGACAGATCCAAGAAATCTGAAGTAAACTCTACAAAGAACTCAAAAGAACCAACCCCAACAGTTTCCACCAAGAAGGAGAAACCAATGCTTAAGGTACCACAACAGCCATCTAGTGATGATCATGAAGAACTTGGACACATTCCAAAATATCTTGCAAATCAACCAAAGCTCAGTTATGACACATTAGATGAATACTTTAAGGAGATGTGTTTCCATTTGTATTTGGAACAATACTTGGAAGTTTCCCCAATTACCAACTTCACTACAGAGTTCCATGCCGAGAACAAGAGTTTATTCAAGTTGAATATTCCAATGACAGAAGAGATTGAGAATTTGGTTTCACCAAAGATGAAAAAGCTGGGTAAGTTACCATTTTCGATCAATCAGACGATATTTGTTGCAAGATCGAATGATAAAGATAACATTTGGGACTGTTTTGTTAAGGATTTGAATTTGGTTAAAAGAGGTGGTAATAAAATTGAACTTTTATTGGAGCTTTACAAGTGGAATAACGCTGAAAATTTCCCTGTTGGATCTAGAGCTCTGTCTATTGTTCCGGGATCTCCAACCATTTCTAGAATCTTATTCGCCATGGCAAGAATTGAGAATCCAAAGTTTATCAAGATGCTTTTGGGTAAGGAACCAATAAGACAGTTGAACTTCAACAACAGACTCAACTTCACAAGACCAACTTTTAACGATTCCCAAAAAGCTGCTTTGCAACACGTTTTAAACAATGCCATCACTGTTTTACAAGGACCACCAGGTACTGGTAAGACTTCTACGATTTATGAGATTATCTTACAACTTTTGAGAAACTTGAGATCTTTCCCAATTCTCGTTGTGGCTCAATCTAACGTTGCAATTGACAATATTGCTGAGAAATTGAAAAATGATAAAGATTTGACAATTTTAAGAATTGTCTCCACAGAGAAAGAAAGGGAGTATAACGATAAGCATCATTTGGCTGATATCTGTTTACATCATCAAGTTCATGAGAGATTACCACAACAAAATAAGGATACTTTATTGGATTTGAGATACAATAGGGCACCTGTTGGTAAAAATGCTTATAAGAAGTTGATATCTGTTTCAAATACTATTACAGAGAAGTTAATTGCTCAAGCTCAAGTCATTTTCACCACGACTGTTGTTGCTGGTGGTTATCAACTTAAGAGTATTAAGAAGTTACCAGTTGTTATTATGGATGAATCTACACAATCTTCAGAGGCATCCACTTTGATTCCATTGAGTATGCCAGGTGTTGATAAGTTCATCTTTGTTGGTGATGATAAGCAGTTATCTTCATTCTCCGAAGTTCCATACCTTGAACAATCCATGTTTGAAAGAGTTTTAAGAAATGATACTTATAAAAATCCACATATGTTGAATGTCCAATACAGAATGCATCCAAAGATTTCTGAATTCCCAATCAAGGAGTTTTATAACAGTATGTTAAGTGATGGTGTTAGTGCTGAAGATAGATATTATCCTGGTATTGAACCATTAACATTTATTGATTCTGAAGGTAAATGTCCAGAATCAAAAGTTTCCAATTGGCAAAGAAATAGAGGAAGTGGTTATACTTATCATAATGAAGGTGAAGGTGAATTAATTTTAAAAATTCTTAAACAATTAATTTTTGTTAAGAATGTTAATAGAAATGATATTAGTGTTATTACACCATATTCTGCACAAAGGGATTTGATTGCATCTGTTATTCAAAAAGATCAATTGATTAATCCATCTGGAGAGGCAATTGAAGAAGAAGTTGATGAAGATTCTTTAACCAATAAAAAGCCTACAACTATTAAGACTATTGTTGGTATTATGGTATCTTCTATTGATGCATTCCAAGGTAGAGAAAAGGATTTCATTTTATTCTCATGTGTCAGATCGAACAAAGAAAACAACATTGGATTTGTTAGAGATCGTAGAAGACTCAATGTTGCATTGACAAGAGCTAGAAATGGGTTGATACTTATTGGTGATAAGGAGTGTATGTCTAAAGGAGATGAACTATGGGGTAAATTGATGACTCATCTAGAGGAGAAACAGTGTATTATAAATGAGGAGAAGTACATGCAATCTGATATATAGATACACAGATATATAGATACACATATATAGATACACACATATAAATAGATACACATAAATAATAGAAACAAAGTGGGAAAACCGTTTTTTTTTTCTTTTTTCCCCAGGGGAGGCAAGGCTGGAGAAGATGCTCCCCCCGGACACAGGCCCGAAACCGGGGAGATGATCTTCTTACCTGAATATAACAACACTGGCAATTGCAAACGAAATATCAATTCTTTTTTCAATTCTTTAATATAAAAAGAAGGACTGTGCTTTATTTCATATATTGCTTCTCGGATCCGTTTATATACAGTTTATACACACACAATTCTTCCGGAACTGTCCGTTACTCCGATATCGCAGAAGTAATTATCCGGTTTGCTCCATCATCAAAGAAGCCAAAGAAAAAAAAAAAAAAAAAGCTGAGCTTTCAAAGAATTTTGGCAGCTTTTTGAAGTTTTCCTTTCTTTGTTACACAATTTTTTTCATAAAAATTAACAATTGCAAAAGAATGTCTGATAAACTTGAAAAGAAACCAATTTCTTTCTCCAACATTTTGCTTGGTGCCGGTCTTAACTTGGCCGAGGTGACCACACTGGGACAACCGTTGGAGGTTACAAAGACCACAATGGCAGCCAACAGATCGTTTACTTTACTTGAGAGTGCTAAATTTGTTTGGTCTCGTGGTGGTCTGTTGGGTTTTTACCAAGGTTTGATTCCATGGGCTTGGATTGAAGCTTCTACTAAAGGTGCAGTTTTACTATTTGTTTCAGCTGAAGCTGAGTATCAATTTAGAAAAATTGGTGCTTCTAATTTCGGTGCTGGTATCGGTGGTGGTGTTGTTGGTGGTGTTGCACAAGCTTATTTAACAATGGGTTTTTGTACTTGTATGAAAACAGTGGAAATCACTCGTTCTAAACAAGCTGCTACTGTTGGTGTTGCTCAACAATCTTCTTTCCAAGTTTTCAAAGAAATTTATAACAAAGAAGGTATTAAAGGTATTAATAAAGGTGTTAATGCCGTTGCAATTAGACAAATGACTAATTGGGGTTCCCGTTTTGGTCTTTCTAGATTGGCTGAAGATGGAATTAAGAATTTAACAGGTAAGGGTAAAGATGATAAATTATCTGCTGTTGAAAAAATTGCAGCTTCTGCAATTGGTGGTGGTTTATCTGCTTGGAATCAACCAATTGAAGTCATTAGAGTGGAAATGCAATCCAAGACTAATGATCCAAATAGACCAAAGAATTTAAGTGTTGTAGGTGCTGCCAAATACATTTATCAAAACAATGGATTTAAAGGTTTATATAGAGGTGTTTCTCCAAGAATCGGTCTCAGTGTTTGGCAAACCGTTTTCATGGTCGGATTCGGTGATATTGCAAAGCAGGCTGTTGAAAGACTCACTGGTGAGGCTCCAGTCTCTAAGCATTAATATTTCTTATTTAATAGATAAATCTCAGTTATATAAATGTGTAGATAAAGAAGAATGAGGGTTACGCAGCCCTGCCTTTGTTTTGAAGTTGAGAGCGAAGCGGTGATCTTTTTCCAAAGGGGGAATTTTTACAACGAAACAGACTTTGAAAGGGGAAAGAAAACAGAGAGACACAAAAAAACATAGGTGGGGAGGACAGAGAAAAATGCAGTTGTCGTACAATTCCAAGTTCAAGCCACAGAAGAATGCCCTATTGGGGAAGTTACAGGTTAATGGACGTAAACTTGGTGTTCTTGGAGGTGTTTTAATGCTTTTGTTGTTCTTGATAATGAGAGGTTCTGGATCTCCCAGTTTGACATCTTCCAGATTCGGTAAAACTCATACGAAGTATCATGGATGGTACAAATCTGATATCTTTACAAAGAGCTCGTTGATATTCCCATCTGTGGAACATGCACCTCTTCTTAGAGAATTGACAGTTGATGGACTTTTCAATTCACAAACTGATTCTCAAGGTAAGAAGAAATATTTACTAACTGATGCATTTGATGATGAAGATGCTAAATTGAATTCAAAACTTGATTCAGATGATAATACAAGTCAAATGCTTAAAGTGAAGAAATCCTTTTTAGATCATGGAAAGCAAATATTTAATGGTGTAAAATCTCCAGAAGTTGTTGTTGTTACAGGTATTGATTTTGAAAAATATGAATTATCTCATTTAACAAAGATTGTACAAAATCGAGTGAATTATGCTGAAAAGAAGAAATATGGTGTTTATGTTCGTTGGATTCAAGAATTTTTACCTTTAATATCTGATACTCAAAGTGATAAAGATTGGTCCAAAATTTTTTTACTTCGTTCTGCTATGTATGCATTTCCAAATGCAAAATATTTTTGGTATTTGGATCAAGATGCTATGATTATGCGTTATGATATTGATTTGATCAAATATCTTTTGGATCCTAAAGTTTTAGATCCAATTATGTTACGTGATCAACCTATTGTACCACCAAATGGTGTTGTTCATACTTATAAAAATTCAAAAGCTTTAAATGTGGAATTAATTATAACTCAAGTTGGTTCTGATATCAATTTAAGTTCATTTGTTTTGAAAAATGATTTCATCGCCAAAACTCTTTTAGAATTTTGGTCAGATAAATTATTTAGAACTTATCATAATTTCCCAAGAAATACAGAATCTGCCTTAACTCATATCTTACAATGGCATCCTGTTTATTTGGCACGTACGGCAATTGTACCACCAAGAACAATTGCAGGTTTACACACTGCAATGGAATTACCAGAAGGTGATGATATCCATTATTCAAAAGGTGATTTCGTTGTTAGTTTAAGAGATTGTGCCTTAAGAAAGAGTTGTGAGAAGGAGATTGATACTTATTGGAACATTGTCGAAGGTGACGGCAAGTGATCTTTTCTTTTATACAGTCTATTATATAAGTTTATATATAAGTTCATAAGTTCATATATAAGTTCATATATATATAAGTTCAATCTTCATCGGAATCACCACCATCTAATAGCTTCTTCTCCGCTTTACTCTCTGTCTCCCCCTCCTTAAGCCTCTCGGTCAAGAACACATTGAGATCATCTTGTAACCTTGTCACTTTAGCTCTTAAAATACCTAGAAAACTATCTTTATGTTGTGATGGAGAATCCCTATCAACTGCTCCCTTCGATAACACGAAATCCGATGGCCCCGTCGTTGTTCCTTGAGTCGTCAGTTCCCCCTCTGAACTCGTGAACTCCTTAGAGATCGTAGGGCTCTTGTAAGCAGCAGACGGTGAATCCATTCTCTTTTCTCCCCCTCCCCTTTTGCTACTCTATGGGGGGGGCACTTTAATGGCTTTTAGAAAGGGTTTGTTATACCGTTGATTGGAGAGGTTTCGCGATTTGGGGGGGGGGTGGTGCTCGGGGGAACATACAAAAATTTTTCAACGTTTCACTTTGAAGGGCAAATGTTGAAAGTGGGAAAGCAGTACATCAACGGAAAAAAATGCCTTCTCATTTGATTGCTGAGGACACTTTACACGACTCTGTGTCAGAGTACGCTGCCTTGTTGGACCATTTTGGTGGTTCCACTACCTTCCAAGAGAAGTTTGCCTCATTCATTACTCAAGAGAGTGATGAAGAGGTTGAATATTCTTCTGATGTTTTCAACTATGTTGCTAATGAGACAGCAGAACCATTAGCTCAAACAATCCCAGACAAGGATTTGGAATCGATTGTTAATCTTGTTATTTTCATCTTGATGCAAGAAGAACAACATGAAGATACTGTACGTGTATTTTTCACAAACTTGATCTCTGCTCAACAATTTGGTAGTAAAGTTGAAAAAAATAAGAAGAAGACTTTGAAGGCATTGTCTTTAATCTCTAATCTTAGTTCCGTTTTCAATTTGGATGTCTCTACACACTTGAAGAAATGGTTATTGACACAAATTCTTGATCTTGTTATTATTCTTGATGATTCTAAGATTCTTAAACCATTAGTTGGTGAACAAGTTATTAATGCCCTTGGTTATGATGAAGAGACTCGTGCCCTTTTAGTTAAGATCTCTGAACTTTATTCCAATGTTGATGAATTGGAAGCTTTGAAATTACTTGAATTGGCAGCTACAAAGATTTCTCCACCATCATCAGAATTAATTGAACAATACGTTTTGAAATCTTTTAATTCCAAGACGATTGATCTTACATATATCACTTGTGATTCCAATTTAACACAATCTATTCCAAAGGATCTTATAACGTTGATTAATCAATATCATAATTTGCCAACAGTGGAATTCTCCAAAATTTTATCTGATTCCAAATATCCATTGAATAAGGAGATCATTCTTAATAAGAATAAGATCCTTACACTTCTTTCCTTGGCACAGAAATCTAAATTACTTACATATTCTACCATTGCTTCAGCATTGAATATCTCTGAACAAGAAGTTGAATTGACACTTTTCGATGCCATTAAACGTGGTGCACTTGAAGGTAAGATGTCTCAAACTACTCAAGAATTCCATGTCCATGCCGTGAAGATCATCGTGAAGGAGATCACCAATGACGATTGGGCTCAAATCAAAGAGAAGTTGTTGGAACATAAGAAATCCTTGATCGAGGTTAAGTCCCTCATCGAGAACATCCAGAAGAAGAAGTAAACGTTTGTATAACCCCCATTTTATTTGTAGATACATACATACAGTGAATACAATACAATACAATGAAATACAATGAAATACACTTGAAATACATCTATTGTATATGGTGTATGGATGGATGTATGGATGTATGTGATAAAAACATCCGGACACCACAAATTTACCCGTGTTTATCTTCAAGCTGTTCAAAGGGCCGATTTTTAACACGTACAATGTTTTTGTAAAGTAAGTAACAAAGCGCAGTTTTATTAGAATTAAATGTCCACTTTTGAGAAGGCTCTTGATAAGTGGACGGCACTGTCGCTTCCACGACTTCAATACGATCTGGATGCCCGTGGAGAGGAGATTCAAGAACTTCAATCATCCACTTTGGAGAGTAGAAAGTTATTGGCTTCAAAGACAAAGGAATTTAAAAGACTTGAAGAAGATGTTAAAGCCAAAGAGTTCAAACATCTCTTGAAACAGTATCAACAAGAGATTGACACTTTAACTGAACGTGCAAAGACTAGTGAACAGGCTTTTTTTGAAGTTTATAAGGCAATTGCAGAATTACCTGATCCTAAACCATTATTAGAAGCTTCATTAGATTCTGTAATTGCATCACAAGAAGTACAAGAATTAAGAGAAAAGAATGATCAATTACAATCAGAAGTATTGAAATATGCAGATTATGAACAATTAAAATTAAAATTATTAAGATTGGAACAAAAATCTGCAGAGACAATTAATAATAGATTGAAACTTCAAGAAGAAGAATTGATTGCTCAATTTAAAGAAAAAGAAGTTCAATGGTTTGCCAAACAAGAAGATTGGAATAGGAAATCTGAGGAATTGAATTCCACTGTTAAAGAATTACAAACTCAACAAAAAGTGGATAAATTGAAGTTGAAAAATCAACGTATTGCCCTTGGTGAAGATCCAGATGTTAGTGATGATGAAGAATCACAAGAATTATCAACAACAACAACAACAACTTCACATGAATTGGAATCTCTTAAGAAGGAATTGGAATCAAAGGATAAACGTTTAATTCAATTGGAATCTCGTAATTCTGAATTATCTCGTGATTTAACAAGAGCTAAATCAGATGCCGAAGCTCGTGAAGTAAAGTTATCAAAAGAACTCAAATTATCAGAATTGGAATCAGAGAACGCTACTTTAGTGGCACAGTTGGAACATATCAAATCACAAGGTGAATCCATTACACGTACAAAGACAACTCAAATCACTGGATTACAAAGGGAACTTAATGGATTGACTGCAGAGGTGAAGAATTTGAAAGATAAACTATTGAACTGTAGAGACTATGATGAAATCAAAAAGGAATTGAATACATTGAGAGCTATTTCCTTTGGATCTGGAATTGGAGATTCTGATAATGAAGATGATATCATTAAAGATGGTGAAGAAATTGTTGAAGATCAAGATCCAGTTAAGAGTAGTGCTACTCATTTGGATGAGATCCTTATGCAAAGAAACAAAAAATTAACTGCTGATGTTGCTACTCTTAGATCTAAACAACAATTGATGATTGAAAAGATTGAACAATTGGAAAATGAATTGGAATTATCCAAGAAGGAGAACTCAAATTTGTCCCATTTGAACTCTCAATTAGAGGCTGATTTGTCACAGTTGGATAATGCCTCTTCAAAGTATGATACAATGTCGATGATCTCCGGTATCACTCGTAACACAACGATTCGTGGAGGTAGACGTCTCTCACCAGCTTCTTCTATAGCAGGTGGTATTATCCCAGAGGAACATTCTGAATCCTCAGCATCCGTTCTTCCTATCATCACATCTCAAAGGGATCGTTTCCGTGCTAGAAACACCGAATTGGAGACACAACTCAAGAAACAAACAGCACATATTACAGATCTTGGTTCACAGATCGCCAAGTTGAAGAAAGATAACACTGCCTTATTCGAAAAGACCAGATACTTATCATCATTCCAAGGATCTGTTCGTCGTGGTGGTGGTGGTGGTGGTTCTTCTGGTGATACTGAAGCGCAGATGCCATACGATCAAACATACGAAGAGTCTCTCCATCCCTTGGCCAAATTTAGACAACGTGAACAAGAACGTGTTGCCTCTAGGCTTTCACCATTAGAGCGTATATTCTTGTCCTTTGCAAAGGCTATTTTGGCTAATAAAGCTAGTAGAATGCTGTTCTTAGGTTACTGTGTTGGATTACATGGTTTGGTTATGTTGATGAGTATCTACGTGATGAGTCTCCATGGAAGTTTAACACCCGATGTTGGTATTGTGCAGAAGTCTACAAATTTACCATGATGGGGTTTATAAATGTATTGGATTATGAATATGCATTGGTTTTTTTTAATTTTATCTTCGACTTTCGTTTTTTGTAGGGCCAATATGAAAGTATTATATAATTTCAGTCGGTGTCGAGGGTCTATTTCTAGGTTGGGGGCTCTTCCTTCCAAAATTTTTAGATACGCATGAGTATATAGATCTTATTAAAAGATCCTTTAGATTCGACTATGTTTCAGGGGTTATATTAGGTTACTATACTACACTCTCATTTGATAGAGATGCATTTTGTTACGTGTGGGTTTTGTACATTACAAACAACAGAAAAGCCTTCCAAAAAGTATACAACCAATAAATGCCAATCAATTCTCTCTTTTTTTTAATTAAAGTATATGGGAATCAATCAAATTAAGCGGTGATACGCTTCTGAGCAGCCAATCTAGCCTGCTGTCTGGTGGACAAGTGAGCGTTAGCCTTCTCGGTGGTCTTGGCAACAGCCTCCTCCTTCTCGGTCAAAACGAGCTCGATGTGGGATGGAGAGGACTGGTAAGCGTTGATTCTACCGTGAGCTCTGAAAGTTCTTCTTCTCTGCTTTGGGGCCTGGTTGACCTGGATGTGAGAGATGTAGAGCTTGGAAGCGTCAAGACCCTTAGCGTCAGCGTTAGAGGCAGCGTTGGTGAGCAAGTCCTGGACGAACTTGACAGATTTCTCTGGCCATCTAGCCTTGGTGACACCGAACTCCTTACCCTGGGCGGTACGGCCGATGGAGGAGTTGAAACGTCTGAATGGAATGGCTCTCTCGTGGTTGGAGACCTGGGTGAGGTACTTCTGAGCCTTCTCGAGTGGCCAGCCGTTGATGGCCTGGACGGTCTCTCTGGTGTTCTTGTAGGAAACACGCAAGTAGGAACCACGGGCAGAGGCAGACTTAGCTGGGTTGGTGGAGGTGGCAGCGTAACGGACCATTGTTGATGATTTCAGTTGACTGTGATCTTCTTCCTATGAAAGGCTTGGATGACGGTTGTTGAAGTTTTCAATTTTGAAGAAAAAATGCGAGTCTCAGAGAACGCGGAACCGCCCCCCAAATTACCGGATCCGGGGGTTTTCGCACTTATTTTCCACTTCGCGCTTCACTTTATTTTGCTGCACTGCTTGTTCCGCGCTGTCTGCGCGTGGACACCGAGCCCGTTCGATGGTGGTGTTTGGGTGTGAAGTGTTGTAATTTTTCACCGTCCCGCTCAGCGCGCGCGCGCGCGGGGGAAAGTTTGAAGAATAGAGGTGTTCGGGTTATTAAGATCATTGATATTAGGGCTTTTAATTACATCACGTGCATTTAATAGGGCAGTGTATCGCGCTTATCGCGGGCGCTTTACATTAATGAAGAATTCCATACATAGCAACAAACCAAGAGAGTTACCTTCAGCTTTAAGAACATCAACAAATCAGATTTGAAAAATAGAAGAATAATGAAATTCTCATCAATTCTGCCATTGACTTTAATTTCAGCTGTGCAAGCGCTCAACTGTGATAAGGGTGACTTAGCACAGTATAAGCTCCAGGAGATGTTCACATCGGTGGCGGCACGCTCCTTTGTCAGTGATACACCGCCTTCAAAGACCAATATGACGTGGTATTTGAATTTGTGTAATGAAGTGGAAGTGGTTAATGAGGATTGTCCTAAGCATTCACAAATTTGTGGTGTTCAGACAGTGTTATTGCCAGGTGAACAACCAATAAAGACACAAGTTATATCATATGGTAATGGTTTAAACTACGAGATTTCAAATTCAAACAATACAGATATTGCCATCACACTGGATGAAACATCATGGGGTTCCAATTCCATTGCTGCAATGTTGCAATTGCATTGTGTTAATGAAGCAGATGAGGAGATTTTTGTGGATTGGGATCAACAGAGTCAATTGACATTACACTGGAATACACCAGGTGCATGCTTAAAAGGTGGTAAAGAGACACCACCTCCATCCAATGATGGAAAGGATAAGGATGGAAAGAAGCCAAATGATAACGTTGATGACTCTTGGGGTTGGTTCACGTGGTTGTTTATCATTTTTGTTCTTGTTGTTGGTGGATACATCATCATGGGTGCCTGGGTGACTTATTCCAAATCACCAGCAGACTTACAAGATGCTGTCCACGACTTCTCAGATACTTTGAAGAATCTCTTTGGCGCTTTACCAGGGTTTATCTCTGAGATTATGGAAAAAGTATTTGGATCGAGTAACAGAGGGGGTTACAGTGCCGTCTAAGGATTTTCTCATCATCATATATTATTGCTCTTGGGAATAGAGGAGGGAAGCAACTGCTAATATAAGCCATGATTAACAGTATATCTACCGTAGCTATGAATCTTCTTTTATTTCCCCCCCATAAATTACACAGTAACAGGTTTAAAACACAGAGATCCAGCTTACTGTTTGCCTGTCAGGATGGTCTTCATGCTTTGAGCCGTCTTCTCAACACTTGTTTTCAAGTAGTCCCTCTTGATATTCAATGCCTTAAGCTGTTCCTTTAATGTCTGTTGATCTTCATTGATTCTATCTTCATATTGCTTGATATCTGTGCCCAAGAACATCTTTCCACATCCTTCCCACACTGTATCATTTGTGGAACCGTTTTCTTGGAGCTCCTTCAGTGTGACAGTGGCAATTCGAGAGGTCATCTCTCTTTGGTTTATCTGTGCCGAAACCATCTGAAGTTGTTGCTGATTTTGTTGAAGTTGGGCGTCCATCTCGAAGAGAAGCTGAATTTGACTGTTAGTTTTGCAAATGATCACTTTAATAGAGAAGATGTGCTTACACTTTGAATTGATTCTTGACTCATTGACATCTTTTGTTATTTTGCTGTATCCTCTCTTATAAATCCATTATCACAAATGGGAAGAAGTTGATCTTTTCGGGTTTTCGAGAATGGGTTTTTTGAAAAAGGAAAACATTTAACGTACCACCAAGGGCGCCCCACCCACCGTAGAGAAAGAGTGTGTGCCTATACCAACACAAATAATGCTAAGAAACATTGGAAGATTATCAACTTCATCACAAATAACTCGCCAGTTCTTCTACAGAGGGTTTGCCACACCAACTTCCACTGGCTCATTACGTGACGCCACCCGTGTTGAAGCCCGTACTGATTCTAACAAGGCGGAGAAGAGTCTGAAAAAATTCTGGAAGACAGTCGATCTCCAAGTAACAGAGACTCATTACGAGATTCAGTTGGATTCCAAACCATTGAAGACCCCATTAGGTAACAAGCTTGCCATTCCAAAAGATAGACGTACACTTGCTCATTTGATTCAACATGAATGGTCTTCATTAGCATCTCTTACAATTAAAACACATTCTTTACCTTTAACTTCATTGGCATCAAGAGCTGTGGATTTAGAAGCTGCTTCTATTTCTGGAAACCCGGATGATATGGTCAAGGTTGGTAAGAAAGAAGATATCATCGATATGCTTTTACGTTATTTGGATACTGACACATTACTTGTCTTTTCTCCAAAACTTGAATATGAAGGTCAGTTACGTGCAAACCAAGAGAAAAGATATAGACCAATTATTAAAGAGATTGAAGAACTCTTGGATGCTGAATTGACTTTCTTGGATTCTGATAGAGACGGATTGAGAGGTAATTTCCAACCACCAGAGACAAGAGAGAAGGCTCGTAAATGGTTAATGAATTTGAACTATTGGGATTTGGTTGCCGTGGAGAAGATCACACTTCATGCTAAATCATTGATCTGTGGTATCTTGGTGCTTAGAGCCAAATCTGCAGTTGGTGAAACTGAACGTGTTCATTCTTTAGAAGATATTGCACAAGCTGCTACATTGGAAGTGATCCACCAAACAGAAAGATGGGGTGAGGTTGAAGACACACACGATGTGGATTATCAGGACATTAGAAGACAAATTAACAGTGCTGGTATCCTTGCATACGTTGAAAGAAAGTAAATTGTCTTTTGACTAGAAAAGATTCATGTATATATACAAAAATCACAAATAAAAATCACAAATAATAAAAAAAACAAACAAACTTACAATTGAGGCTACAAAGATTTGAATTTGAAGAAAACAAAAAATTAAGGAAATTTGAATGTAATTAAACTAATTACTAGCATACGTTAATCACGAATGATCAGATATAAGCTCAAATTTCAGAGATGTATCGCAAGCGCAGTTACTAAGGGGTGCTTCGGAAGTATAGCACCTCTCAGTATGAGGTCGCCGTCGAGTAGTGCCTTTGTCTAGCGTTCTTTTCCCCTCCATTCATCAACGGACTCGGCAAGTTAGTAAGACAAGCCGATATGACGATGCAGTGAATAGAACGCATCGTATCAAAGAAAAGGAAACCAAAAAAAGGCGTGTGCGTAAAGTTGAAGAGAAAGTGAAAGTGAAAAGTTTTTTTATAGTGAGCGGGATCGGTGTACCAGGGCTACAGAACCTTACCTTTTTAAGCGATCCCACACGAAGCCCCCGAAGAGACACAAAAAGCCATAAAAGGAAGGGCAACCACATAGCCTGCAATAGCGGGGGCGGGGATTAAACAGAAACACTAGATAAACACCAGACAAACAGACAAAAAGCCTGTTAACATTATTGAGCTCTCACTACAAGACTAAACCAGCTTCTTTTAGCTCCATTTTTTTTTTTGCTTTCTGAATTGCCTCGATTGGAGTCCTTTCTGATTAATTTGAATAACAAAGAAAAAAACCCCATATTTGCTTACTCCCCCCTTTTTTTTTCTCCCAAGATCTCTTCAGTGAAGACCCACCATAATGGGGATTCCATATACTGCAATAACACAAAGGTCGCATCATAAGAAACGTGTGCGTTATGAGGATGATGCCCTGGATGAGACCTTACAACCTGCTAGACGATTACAACGACGTAATGCCATGAGGGAACTTCGACATGCACATGGCGAAGCTGTACCGCTGCTTATGCGTTCTTTGCATCTGGGAAATAACAACAACAATAATAATAACAGTGGTGCAAATAACGATGAAGGAAATACTGAAAATGGTATACGTCAACGTCTTATTGCCAATCATCGTCACCTTTTCAGAAGTGGAGTAGAATGGGCACCTCGTCAACAGTACGTATCTACTGTCATGCAGCCAAGACAACCCTCAATCAGAGAAGGTGACGATAATATAAGGCTGTTAGAAGAGAGACTGTCTTCCATTAGATCGAATTTGGCATCGAGACCTGGGTTTAGAGTTGCCTCACAACTTCCAGATCGAATCAACAACAATGACGATGACACTGATGATGATCTTTTGGAACTGCGTCGTACTCTGTGGGAATCTGCTGGAACTCCAACAGGCTCTGCTGGATCCTCTTCATCACCACAGATCGTATTTGATCAATACATTCAGCCACCTCAACTGAGTCGTCGACAAAGAATGAGTTCTTCGACGAGACCATTTCAATTTCCTGGACCTGCAGACCCAAGAGGAGACCGCCAACAAAGTGATAGGGCTCGTAGGGCTTCAGGTCATAGCAGCATTGATTCTAGAGGTCTGAGTTTTGACCGTATATTGGGACAACAAGGCATGAGACCCTATACGAGGTTTGAGCCTAGAGGAATAAGTCCAAGAAGCTCTGGGGAAAACCCTAATAGACATGCAATGGTTATTGAAAGAGATGATAATGACAATGATAATGAAACTAATGACACTAATAACGAAGGAGAGGGAACAAGTCGTCGTGTACGTCGATTGACTATTATTCAACGCCAGGAAGGTGTAACGGAAAATCAAACAGAGGAAGGAGGTTAGAGGACAGTAATATGGTCTTACAGTATTAACGGATTTTTTTTCTTCTTCAACAAACAAACTATATAACGACAAAACATTTCTAACATTCATACTATCTATTGTTTCATTAAGTAGTATTTTGCCATTTCATATGCTGTCCAGCAAATGGCAGTTGCTGGGACATTAGAAACGATTCTTGGTTTAACACCTTTCCAAAAACCCGCTGAACCTTCTCTTTGGTAAATCAGTCTTGCAGCACCAAAGAAAGTATCAGTAGATCTGACTGTCAAATCTTGACTGAGTCCCTTGGTTTGTAGGAACGTTTTGATACAATCTAATGGAGTCGTCAATGCAGCAGCAGCGCCACCAGCAAGACCACCAGCAAGACAATGCCTGATTGGGTCATGAGCTCCTGTTGGATTTATAATTTTCGTAGCACTCTCATATACCATGAAATTGAGGGCTGTAAATGGGATAGTCATAGCAATTGTTGTAGGATAACTTGTATAAAACGTTGAAAACCCTTCATCTCTTATGATCGATCTCGTTGTTGTTAAGAAATTCAATGTGATATGCCTTTCAGCTGCCAATTGCATTCTTTGTTTGATCACATCAAATGGGTTCATCAATGCTTCAGATGCAATTGTTGCAGATGCACCTGCTAATGCAACTCTAAGTGGTTGATGACCTTCATCATCTTTATCAATAAGTTGCTTTTTCACATATTCATAAGTACCAAAATAAACAGCATGAGCAGGACCAGCCCCCAAAATCACACTTGATGTACCTCTCCATAACGATAACCAACCTTCTCTACTAGAAATTGTATAAATACTGCGGAATATTCCCGGTGTGTTCCCAGAGGTATTACTCAATGCTTGCATTCGAGTCTTGAGTGCATCAACGGGATACATCACGGTGTGTTCAAGAACACCAGCAAAAGCACCAGCTATACATTGTGCAGTCAACGTGGCTCCTTCAGGAAGTGCCTCATAATCTATCTCTTCAGCGGGTATAAGTGGACCCAAGTTGGCATGAATAACGTCTGTCGAGGCCGTGGATGTGCTCATTATATTTTGTGGGTGTCTCTACTTTCTCGCCTATAGAGGGGGATGACTTACCTTGGTGTCGAGGGTGGGGGGGGGGGAAGAGAAATTCGTCAAGAAGCCGCCAGAAAGAGGAATCAAGCACAAGAATATGCAAAGAAGAATGGAATCTCCAAGATTATCTCCAGGATTCTCTTTATATAAACACCCAGTGGAAATCAAAAGCTGCAAACGTCCAACAACGTGGATTCCCGCGTTCGGTGCTCGGAGCTTCGCGAGCGCATGGAATTACTCGGCGACCCCGGATTTAGTGTAATCTCCGATAAACCGGAGAAGACCCTTTTCTGGATCAGTGCTCTTTAAGCTATCTGTAAGACTGGCCTGGGTCGTTGTATCGTTCCTCTGTATCTCTTTTCCAACTGCAGAAGTTGGCAAACTCACAGAAGTTACACTTTGCCCTCAAGTTTGTGTATGTCTGTTCCATACTTTTTGGTGGTCTTTTCCCCATCCAAAAGGAAAGGGCATCTTTGGCGACTCGGTCAATGATCTCCGGATTTGAATCAAATCGCAACTCCTTAAACATTTCAGAATCACAATAATATTGGACCCTAAGGTCACCTCCTGGGAATGCAGCAATCAGATGTAGTAATTGAGAAAGACGTAGAAGGAAATGTCTTGGTGTTAATGGTACGGACCAGGGTATTAAGAAATCCTTGACCTGTTCAAGGATTTTAACATCATGTAATATTTCATGCATAGAAGTCAAATCATATTCTCGGGTATTTTCTCTTTTATCGATGGTAGATCTATAAAAGTCCTTTCCATCACGAAGCTTTTTGAAATCGTCCAAGAACAAATCATCAAGACAAATCCAGCTCAAAGCTAATTGTTGTGTGATTGGGGAATCAATATCAATACCTTTTCGTTTACAGTATTCTTCCCAGAATTCCATAGACCTCGATGGAGATTGACCCAGAACCCTGGTCAATGTATCATAAACCATCACTTGTTGTTGAGATGCCTCTACCACTGATTTCTGCATTGGTACCTTTCTCCAACGCCTAGTTTTCACATCACACACACTTAGAACGTAAAGATCTTTATATTCTGGAATAAGCACCTCAGCTTGAGAGATAAAAGAGTCAAAATCTGTGAACCCATCTTTCAAGTCTTGTTGCAAAGGATGATTACGATCACGACATCTCAACACTAGTAAGTCCACAATACCAGTGACAATAGTATCACTCTCGTTAGGCTTCCTACTCTTTACAAATCCATCCTTATCATTAATATAACCATGAATGTAGATTTCTCTTGCAGATCCATGGATGAACAATTCGGTCAATCTCAAGACGTTCTCTCTAATCATACCGGCGAACTCGTCTTCTTTGGTTTCTGGGAGTTGTGGAATAGCCTCATTTATATCTGTCATATCAATTGGTGGATGTGTAGATAATTCCAATTCCAAATGTGTCGCTTTTCCTCTACGCATTGCTTCCGTTTCTTCAACTGGAATTTGCGAATAGGTTTCGTAGTAGTATCTTAACTCACACCACGACTGTGTTAACAACCGTGTGACCGATAAACGAGGGAATTCTGAAACATTATTAGTCTGAACAGTATTATCTGGTGAAGTGTAAACTTGAAATGGAGTTGGGGAGTCTGGGTACCTTACTTGTTTGAGGAAGCCATTATCCAAGGGAACGTATTTAGAAGCAGCTTGAACCTGAGCTGGGATTCGACCACGTGAGGTTGGGACATGTATATCAAACACAAATGCACTGTTTGTGACTTGGGATATCTCGTCAGTTGTTAGCTCAAAGGAATCATCTTGGACGGTTTCTTCACCGAGGTCTGGTGGCGGTGAAGATGTGTTTATTCTCTTTCGTGTCATTGGACTTGTGCAGAATCGGGGGAGAGGCCCCCTGGGTACTGACCGTTGTAATAAAGTGATCATTGAACACTCAAACCGTTATATTATTGGAAATTAGTTCTCATTCAACGTTCTGCTCTGAAAGTTGTTTACTAAAGAGTTTGACATGAGATGACTTGAGGTTTATGCATACTGATCACGTGATCAATCAAAAAAATTAAATATTTAGCAATAAACATCCAAAAGAAGGAATTACCCCCTTTCTTCCCGTCAAAGCAGCCTGCCGAGCGGGACGAAGCCCCTCACTGTAAGTGGCAGGCAAACCCCGTAGTATTATAGAAAATATCAGGAACTCTGTGGCATTGTATCTCCGTTCACCTCGGATTAGTAGTATCAGTAAGGGACATATGGGATACGGACTATACAGGCCAATTACGTAGTGATTCCTAATTAGGCAATTGAGTGGCCTCCCGCGAAAGGCCAAAAAACCCGTCGAAGTAAACAACCGCGTGAACTGAGAAACAAGTCATTTCATCATCAAGCAAAAGACAAATACGGTGAAGTAAAGCACCAAAAACTTACTCGGATCAATCCAGTTCTACTACAAAGAACTCATCCATCCGTTCTTGGCGTTGCAATTGCCCCGCTAAGTGTTACATTCGCGTTGTTTCTTTCCCCAGAATCAAGGCAAGGCACAACAATAAAAATATCAAAGAGACAACAGAGAGGCTCATAAAAAACAAAAGATAGTCAATCCATTACTGTACACAATTCACACATTTTCGCAACTGAGATGTCCGAGCAGGAGGAACCGTCGCTTGACGTGGCCCCAGTGATCGCAGAGACGGAGACTTCAAATGAGTCTCTTGTCAATAACAGTCAACCAATGACACAATTAGCTACAGACGAACAAATTGTACCTGAAGTAGAGCTATCATCAGAATCAAATCGAGTCACACCACCGGTAATTGTGGCGGAATCGACGTCGGAGCAAACAACAACAGCGTTACCAAGCACCACATCACCTCAATTACCAACATTGATCAAATCATTTGGAGTAGAATCTTCTGCAAACTCAGCTACCTCTACTTCATCTTCGTCTGTTGAGCCATCCGCTGGTGAAGCATCTGTGGATGTCACATCGACCCCTGCTATTGAAACTGTTGCTGAGGAGGAGAAGCTTGACCTTGACGGTGATGTTTCTATTCAAGATGTATCAAAAGATGATGACTACGAGGGTAACGATGACTATGAAGAAGACGAAGACGAGGAAGAAGAGGAAAATGATGAAGATGGAAGTGTGAAGGCGAAGACCAATGGTGAAAAAAGTTTCTCCTCCAAGTCAACCACGCCTAAAATCAAGGCTGAGGATGATGAAGAGGAAGAAGAGGTAAAGGAAGTAGACGAGGATGAACCTATGGAGACACCAATGGAGAAACCAACTACGTTAACCGCCACGTCTGATGAGACCGACAAGGTTATAAAAACCGATGATGATCCTATGAACGATGCCGACAAAGAGGAGGACAAAGATGATGATGAACCATATATTCCGCAATCCCATACCATTGTTATTCCATCTTATGCATCATGGTTTGATTTCAAAAAAATTCACCCAATTGAAAAGGAATCTATTCCAGAGTTCTTTACAAACACAAACCCATCCAAAACTCCACAACTTTATGTCAAGTATAGAAACTTCCTCATCAATGCTTATCGTTTGAATCCTAATGACTACCTTACCGTGACTGCCGCCAGACGAAGCTTGGTTGGTGATGTCGGTACGATTATGCGTTTGCATAGATTCCTCTCACGTTGGGGAATGATTAATTACCAAGTTGACGCTGAGGCTAAGCCAAAGCCAGTGGAACCTCCATTCACTGGTGACTATGACGTTAGTTATGATGCCCCAAGAGGTTTGTTCCCATATGAATCGTTCAAACCACCAAAAGAGGCACACAAACTTGATAAGTTGAAGGAGATTCTTGGTGTTAAGAGGGGTATTGATGAAGTTAATGGTTCATCTTTAACTGCACAACATACCAATGGAGATGGGAAGGAGTCGAAACAAGCGATTGATGGAAAGAAGCCAAGGATCGTGGATAGTATTAACGATGGCTGGTCTAAAGAGGATCTTAAGAAATTACTTGAAGGTCTATCCAAGTTCAAGGGTGATTGGGAGCAAGTTGCACAACATGTTGGTACTCATACTCTCGAACAGTGTATCGTGCGATTCCTCAAATTGCCAATTGAAGATCAATATTTGGGTGATGCTACATCGAACTTGGGCCCATTAAAGTACGCTCCATACTTGCCATTCTCACAAGCCGACAACCCGGTGTTGTCTACAATTGCATTCTTGGTGTCTCTTGTTGATCCAGATGTTGTGAGAGCTGCAACTGCCAGAGCGATTAAGATTGTTGATGAGAAGGATTTGGAGGCTGCTGCTGCTAAAGAGTCTGAAAACCAAGAAAAGAAGGATGATGCAACATCACCAATAAAGGAAGGTGCATCTGTTGCACTTGCTACAATTGGTGCTCGTTCTCATGTCTTCAAGACAAATGAGGAGATTGAGATGAATAAGCTATCAAATGCTATTGTGAACACACAATTGAATAAGCTTGAATTAAAGATGGGTCGTTTGGAGATCATTGAAAAGGAATTGGAACTTGAAAAGCGTGTTTTACAAAAACAACAAGAGGATTTGTTCTTGGATAGGTTGTCCTTCTCCAAGGTGTCTTCGGACGTACTTGCTAAACTTAGTGCTGCTGCTAGTGCTGGAGACAAGGGAAGTATCGAGGAGATGAAGCAATTAATCGAATCTGCCAAATCCATATTGAGCAAACCTCCGCGCGCAGAGTTATCTGGTTTCGATCTTGGTAAGAGGGAATCGAGTATAAACGACTCCAAGGACGATTCCCAGTCTACAGCTGACGACACAAAGCCTATCAGTATTGAAACTCCACAGACGTACCGTTACTGGTCCGGCTGATTCTTAAGAGGATATATTGTTACTTTTGTATTATTAAATAAACGGGGGAGTATCTAGAGATCCAGTGTAGCCACTCCCATTGTCACGTGAGATCTCGTGTTCTGGGCCTTTCCTTTATGGACGCGCTGACGCGTAAACTGACGCGTCTGGAAGGTTTCATATGCGTGATCGCGCGGCGGAAAGGTAAACAACAGTGTGGCCGGTGCCAAAGGAGGGGCCTCGCTTCCTGGTTTGAGCTTTACACATTTTTTTTTGCAAGTGAGTTCTCTCTCTTTGACTGCTTCATTCTCTCTGTACTTTAAGCTGTGTTAGAGATCAAATGTTGACACTCAGAGATATCGAGTTATTGGACGAACTGCAACATACGGAGAATGGATATGGTATTGGCTTAGCCAAGTTGATGGCCTCATGCTCTCCTCTAAAGAGTAATTCTTCCGAGTCTGAGTGTCCATCCTTGCCATCTACTACTCAAGTCACGAGCTCTACACGCAGAATGGTTGCACACCACCAAGCCCTTCAACAGATTTTGGCCACTGATGAATATGAAGAATCATATGCCTCTTTAGTCTCATGGCTTGAAAGAGGTATCCCGGTCTACAGCAACTACATCTCCAATTACACTTATGACCGAGACACATTGCCAGTAGAGCTTCAGCTCCGCAAACTCCCATTACAAAGACTGAATCAGTTGTACAAAACAGCACAGAAGCTAGAGCATATTCCAGAAAGTATAGTCAATCAATATGAGCGATTGGTTGACAGGGCAAGAGATACTGTTGAGCAGCAAAACTTGCGTGTTGACTTGAACACTGTCTATTTCGATGCTGTACGCGAGCTCGATGATGAAATGTCTTCTACTGTTGCTTATTTCAAGATGTCTGATGTTGTTGAAAGAGATTACTTTGAATTTGAATTGATTCATCCAAAGGAGCAATTTAGTGAACGTCTTATTGAAGTATTCACTTTGAAAAATGGGTGTATTGCACTTTGTTTGGTTCAATCCGTTGGAAGATCGTTATTGCATCCACCTTTTAAAGTGCCAGATTACAAACTTGTACAGAATGATTCCGTTTGTGTCTGCTTAGTTAGTGGTGAAGTTGAGATTAGACTTAGATGTCCAGACAAACGTCAAATGGCTCATTGGAACGAGACATTTAGACATTTGTCATACCAGTCCGATGATCGTTTTATGACTCGTCATACAAGATTATCGGAACTCAAGGCAGGTAAGATTGGATTAGGACTCCACACACAGCATCAGACTATGGGTGCCAGCTTGAGAAAGTCTAGCCCAATGGTTGCTAAGCATAACTCTTTGATCCGTAATGGCAGTCAGATTTCCCACAAGTTGTCCGATGTCAACCACTATTTCTCTGCAAGCAACACTGATCTTGAGAAGATCAACTCATACACAGATGAGCAGAAAAACACAACAACAACGCATATTACCACACCAGAGATTAAAAACTTGGAGTCTCCACATTTGGAGAAACTGGAAGATCTCTCGGACTATCTCACAGCAATTGAAGCAACATTCTCTCCTGAACAAACCATTTCAGTGTCACCTGTTCAACCATTGAACGTGAAGAATCAATTGCAGAAACATCAAAATGATTCAATTGTTTCATTGCCTAATTTCAAGCATTCTGAAGGTTCCATACAGTTGAACAAGGCTTTTGCTCAGTCTGTTGGTGACTTATCCAGACCAACCGGTCCTTCTCACAATATCAGTACTACATCTTTGAAAACATCAAGCTCAAAGAAGACTTCTGAATCACAAAAGAAAGAGAAAACAAAACGCAGAAAATCATTCTTTGGTTTATTCGCCAAGAAAGATGATGAACCATCATTTGAGATTGTTACCAAGTCTACGATTCCGCTTTCTGTATCTTCAACATCTATTGCATCTACATCACAAAATGCTCCAAAGCAGCAAACATCATCTTCAGAATCTATGGCATCATTGTACAGAAGTGTCCAGAAACTGGATCTCAACAAACAGAAGCATATGTCTACTTTACCATCTCCTTTCATCTCAACTACTCAATCCACAAAGAAGCCAACCAAAGAGCTTACAGTATTGGAAGAACAAGTTTTGTCTTCATCGTCGACTTCAAGAGTAATCACAAACTCATGCATTGTCTCACGTTGGTCTCAAAACAAATGGCAATCAATTGGAAAGCAGTATAGTAATGAGCTTCGCTTCCTGCATAACACAACTCACTCCACACTGGTTATATTCACTGATCTTGGCTCCGAAATTCCTGAAATGTTTATTCATTTGAACAACACACATACGACCATGACCAAGTCATCTGCATTGGATTTACAGGTTAGATGTCCTCAATCGTTGGATTCTACCATCATCCAGATCTTAACACTTCGTTGCTGTGATTCCAAGACCGCCAATGCTATCTTAGAGGAATTCTTAATGGCACAAGGCAAATATAGAGATGGTGAGGAAAGTGGTTCTGGTAATAGTACACGGGAGACCCTTTCCAATTCATCTACTGTTATGTTTGATAAACCATCAAACTCTACAAGTATGTCATCTGTTTCCTTGATTGAGGATTGGGCACCACCAAAGGCATTGTATGGAGTTCCAATGCATTCCAACTCGACGTTGAGCGTCAAGTCAACCGAAACTACACAATCACCACAACAGAATGGTCAACCGGGTATGGGAGAGTTGTTGTTGAAGAACAATGTTAAGGTGAGGATTCATTCACAGGATGTCGATGGTGATTGGCTGCCACTGTCAATGGGAAAGT
Organism: Petasospora bimundalis; assembly: GCA_030569745.1. Classification (NCBI taxonomy): domain Eukaryota; kingdom Fungi; phylum Ascomycota; class Saccharomycetes; order Phaffomycetales; family Wickerhamomycetaceae; genus Petasospora; species Petasospora bimundalis. The sequence goes on from JAJMLR010000014.1 coordinate 136,975, forward strand.
TCACACTGTCAGCTAGTGTGATCAACCCTGAGTATTCGAGATTTGTGATCAAGTTGACATCTGCTAAGGATATCGAGACACTAGTCAAGAACTCACTTTGTCGCAGATTGGGTAAGAGTGGTTTAAGATTTGCCAGTATTGGTGACGAAGGTGAAGAGCTGGACTACTTGATCGAGTTCAAGAACGAGAAAGAGTGTACCGAGGTTTACGAACTTCTGGTATAATATATAACTGCAATATATAACTAATATTTAAAATAACAGCTCTGTAAGCAGATCCTTAATATTTAGAGAGACCTTAGAAAACTCCGGAAATTGAGAGTCTGTTAAGGGCACACTTTCCCGCGAACTCGTTTGAGGATCAGTAAGCAGATTTGAGCTTCTCATCCTAATTTTTTTTTATTTGCATATGAATATAAAACCTTGATCAATCCTATATTAAGAGTAAGATAATATATAAAACATGGATCTACTTGGTGACATTGTTGAGAAAGAGGTCTCAGCACCGGTACCACCGTCCTTTCCGACACAGAAAACCCCTACCGGGTTCCCGAAACCCAAGTCAAAGAGTGCATGGAAGATGAGACAGGAACGTAAGAAAGAAGAGAAAGAAACTAAGAAGGTTATGAAAGATGGATATGAACTAGATGAGGCTACTGGTATGAAGAGATTACCCAAGGAGAAACAACGTATGGATTATGAAGGAATGACGGAAGCAGAGAAAATCCATATGGAGAACATTGAAATTTTATCAAAGATGTCTGACGAACAGCGTGCAAAGGAAAAAGAGGAACTCTTAGGAACCATGAATCCTATGATATTACAAAAGTTACTTAGAAGAACTGAGAAGAAGATGGAGAAATTGACTGGTAAAAGGGAAACAAGGGATCCGGGGGCAGATATCGAAGGTTATGGTGAATGGATTGGTGGTGGTCGTAATGGTGAAGCCTGGGAGGAGCCTACACTTGATGAAGATGTTGTTAATGATGCTTTGGGAATTAAATCGGATAAAAAAGTTAGATTTGATGATATTTCCACAGTTAAGTATGAAGATGAATCACAAGACCAAGAATGGGAAGACATTGAAAATTTGGATGAAATTGCACCAGATTCATATCAAATTGTTCAAGAGGCAAATGATATACCTTTAGAAGAGGCTATTAATTCTGTACATTTCCCTAAACCTCCTATTCTTGATGAAGAAGAATTGGACATTAACGATCCAGATTTCAATGAAAAATTACATGAAAAGTATTTCCCAGATCTTCCAAAGGATACTGAGAAACTTAAATGGATGGAACCAATGCCAGAGATTGATACAAATCAATTGGTATTTGATAATGTTTCTGATTTGCGTTTTGATTTCAAGGGTAATTTAATTGTACCAACGAATAGCATTAACACAAGTCAAGGACTTCATCACCATGCTGATAATGCTCCATTAGCAGGTTATACTTTAAAAGAATTGGCACATCTTGCGAGATCAACAATGCCAGGACAACGTTGTATTGCTATACAAACACTCGGAAGAGTCCTACACAAATTGGGTAAAGGTAAATATAACATCGAGCCCGAATTCGTTTCTGAAGAGGACGGAACACCGGTGGAACCTGATCAGGACGCCATTAAAAAGGCATCCACAGAATTTGATCAAATGTTCTGGGGTCTCATCGATGAGTTAAGAATCATTGAATCCTTAGAGGAGGCTGCCGACGATCACGTGACTAGAAACCTCAGTGTACGGAACTATGCTACGGAAGCACTCTGGCTATGGAGACAAGGAGGAGGTAACACAAGGCATGCAAATTAGATGTTTAATAAAGTAAAATATTTTATATTGTTAAGTAGCTTTTATACTATGAGAGGTCGAAAAGGTTCGCGATCTCCATCTTTTCGCGACTCTGGTCGCGAGTGGCAAAACCGTACAACTCCAACGCCACTTAGTAACATACACACAAAGAGAGAGAGAGAGAGAGAGACAAAACATAAAAACAAAATGGAGGCCATTGCACAAAAATATACACAGAAATCTGGAGCTGTGAATGCACTTGGTTATCAGGATGCTGATGAGCTCAAACAGGACTTTGTCACAGGAGTTTCATTGCCTTTAGCGCCATCGTTGTCAATGCCACCAATCTCTCAACCGGCAGAATTCCTCAGAGCACATACAGATGATTCCAAGAACCCAGATTGTAAGATCAAGATTGCCCACGGTACCACAACATTGGCCTTCAGATTCCAAGGAGGTATTATTGTTGCCGTTGATTCCCGTGCCACCGCTGGTCAGTGGATTGCCTCTCAAACGGTGAAGAAAGTTATTGAAATCAATCCATTTTTACTTGGAACAATGGCTGGTGGTGCTGCTGATTGTCAGTTCTGGGAGACATGGCTAGGTACACAATGTCGTTTACATGAATTGAGAGAAAAAGAACGTATTTCAGTTGCATCAGCTTCCAAAATCTTGAGTAATTTGGTTTATCAATACAAAGGTATGGGTCTCTCGATGGGTACAATGATCTGTGGTTATACAAAAAAGGAAGGTCCAACAATTTATTATGTGGATTCTGATGGTACAAGATTGAAAGGTGACGTGTTTTGTGTTGGTTCTGGTCAAACTTTTGCATATGGTGTTTTGGATTCTAATTTGAAATGGGATTTAACCGTTGAAGAGGCATTGTACTTGGGAAAACGTTCAATTCTTGCCGCTGCCCATAGAGATGCATACTCTGGTGGTTCTATCAACTTGTATCATATCACAGAAGACGGTTGGGTGTATCATGGTAACTTTGACGTTGGTCCTACTTTCTACGAGATTAAGGCACAAGAAGGTTCTTTTAACAACGTTGTTGGTTGATTTTGAAGGGAGTTATATATAAATTCCTCAAATGTAAATTAGATGACATTAAAAATAAAACTATGTAACAGTGTATATATGCGATTAAGGGTATGGGGATAATATTAAGTAATAATGACGAAAGAATTGTCTTTAGAGAATTGAATAGGGGGTGGGAAAAAGAAAACATAAAAATGTTCATGATTATCTCCAAGCAGGCTTTGAACCTCCTGATTGTTTCAGATTCATATTCGATTTGGACCGTGAGAGTGTTTGTGAGACAGAAGAGATACTGTTCAATGATGGTTGAGATCTTAAGCCTTGCGTGGATGGTTGAGATCTCAACACTTGTGTTGATGGTTGAGATCTCAATCCCAGATTCTTATTAGAGGCAGATCTTTGAATGCTTGAAGCTGTTGGTTTCGTTAAGTTGTGTAGTGTTGATGAACGTGGCAATTGTCTTGCCGATGTCAATTGAGAGATGTTTTGTGAAACTGTACGAGAATGAGGGATTGCAGTCTTTTTAATGGATTGTGAATGATCTCTTGATGATTGATATGCATTGGAAGAAGAGTTTGTTATTCTAGAACTGGTGGAAATTGGGTCATGATGACTTGTAGAGACTTTATTAACAATTTCTTGTCTTCCAGTAGCTGTTCTTCTTCTCTTTGATGCATTTTCAAGAATTGATAAACCTGAACGTTTAGTATTTGGGTCATAAGATGAGATGTTTTCCTTCTCCATTTCGACTTCTTCTCTTCTTAAACTGGATGAACTTGTCTTTGATCTTATTGTGGAATAATGATTGGAGATTGATTCCATTTTTTGAAATCTTTGACGATGTGAACTGTTGAATCTTGAACTTCTTGGACTTAATACAGATTTATTTGAAGTTGAACGAACTTTCGTAGCAGCTCTCTTATCCAGTTCTTCTAAAACGTTATTACTTAATTTCTTACTATATCCCAATTTGTTGCATTCTTGTTCAAGATGAGAAGATGGCATAAGATCAAAACTTGGATACAATGGTTGCCCAGTGCCCATTCTAGAAGGAGAGAAATTGAATTGCACCGAAGATGGAGCTTGAAAGTCGCTGAAAATTGTCTGATGCACTTCATGTTCCTCTGGGATGCTTCCTGGGAACGCACCAGGCATGTTGACGTTCATTTTCAATGGGGAATGCAGTAATGGGAATGTTCTTCTCTTTTCCTACCCTTTTTCTCTTTTTCCCAATTAAATCTTCAAGTTAGTTGGAAAGAAAAGAGGTACTGTGTTTTCCTTTGTATGTATTTAAAACAATCTTAAACTGTTCAAATTGTAGTTTTGCCCTTCTTCCCATTTTGGTTTTACTTTGAGGATTAATGTCCAAAAGCGTACAAAACGTAAACATCGTGCAGCTCCACCCCAAAAAAAAAAATTCGCGCGTTACCCGGCCTGTCAACTACAAGTTTATATAGTAAAAGGCCATTGGATTTAATAGTACAAAATTCACGTCATACACCTGCTTTAAAACACTGAATAAAAGGTTGTTAAAGTCAGGGACTCATTAAAAATAGCAACAAAAAAGGGGTGGGAAAAAATCAATAACAGGTGGGGGGTGGAAAAAAAAGAGGATAAAGGTGGAGTTGGGAAAGGAGGATTGGGGGCATAACCAAACGTCGCTCAAATTCAATTAAAGTGGAACAAAGGAAGACTCATATCAGACCATAATTTGGGAAGAGGAAAGGGAAGGGGAGAAAAATAAACAACATAAAAGAAAAAGAAGAAGAAGAAAAAAAAAACGGTGGAGGAGAAAACTTGAGTGGGTGGGGAGCAAAAATTATCTCTATAAAGTGTCATTTCCAGTAGTTTCTTTTAATTTTTTTTTCTTTTTTTTCTGAAATATCAAGAGAGAATAACACAGTAAGAACAAAGAAGAAGTTCTGTTTTTTTTTTTTTTTTTTCCTTACTCCTGAGTTTCCTGAGCCTCCTGAGCCAATCTCTCACGACGTTGTTGCTCCCTCTCCATGTTCTGAGTCAAGAAGGATAAGGCCTTCTCCACAGACTTGGAAGGACCAGCAAGGTTGAAAGCTCTTTGGCCCTGTGGATCATCTTCAGTAGCAATTGTGATTTGAGCTCCAGAGACTTTACGAATCTCTTGGATTCTTGTACCAGCTTTACCAATAAGACAACCAACCATGTCACTTGGGAAATTAACAGATTTAATAACGTCACCAGAACCGTTTGAAGTTGGTGCACCTGTAATTGGATAGTTATTAGAACGTCTGTTGTTTCTTGGGGATGGAATGTAGTAAGTTGTACCAGTAGAACTATGGAAATCCTCCATTAAACAACGAGCAAGAATTCTACAAGCAGCATCAATGGATTCTGGTAAACCTTGTAATTCAACAAGTCTCTCTGAAGAGTTGTGCAAAAAGTCCTTTGAGGCAACAATCTTAACATCATATTCTTGTTGTAATGCTTTAATTCTAGCACCTTGTCTTCCAATGATCGTACCCATTTGAGAATTTGGAATTAAAAGTCTCAAACTTGTTGTACCTTCTGGTCCTTGTGGTAAAAGACGTTTAAGTGGGAAGTATTGGAATGTAAGTTCATCCAATGGTGCAGAGACCAAAGCCTGAGAGATTAATCCCAATGCATTAGCAGTAGAATCCAATGGACCAGTAACTGTAAGAATACGATCTGGAGTACCTGGAACAACTTGTGATACACCAGCTTTAACGTTGGTACGATCTCTAATGTCAGCAATCACGGCACCGTTCTTACCAATGATGATACCGGCTTCCTTAACGGAAACGAGAACACGGAAGGCTATTATAGCTGAAGAAAATTTGGCAGATGGGAGCACCGATGTGTCAATGGATTCTGTGGAGGTAAAGTTTGTATCAAACAGGGACTCGGAAGCAGTTGATTCTGGAACACTCATATTCTAACGTTTTGCGGTTTTGTGGGTGATATGTAGATGATCAAAAAGGTAGGTAAGAATGGCGGGGAGCAAATGGGTTGAGAGAGAGAGAGAAGAGGTTGTGATATAATGGATAAAGGTTGGGGGGAGTTTTTGTTGATGTGAAAAAAATTGTCTGTTGTAACTGTGATTTTCTTTCAACTGTTTTATCTGTTTCCAAAAAAAAGTCTTTCCTTCTCAATTGATTTGATTTGGTTTGTTATAAATTTTTAACTTCTTCTTCAAACATTTCAATGGTAAAAGCGGACTTTTCTGTGTGTGTGCGACAAATTTTTTTTTTCCATGGCCTGTACACTATGGAGGCGCGAATATTACCGCATGTGGAACTGGAGAGATATGATTACGTAATTGCTGACAGAGAGAAGAAGACTTAACTTAGAAGGGTACTTTCCAGTGTTTAATTAAACCTTTGCTTCTCTCTATGAAATATCTTTCAGCATTTGGATTCATCATTTTCACTGATCTTTGACCATTTGTATAGAAATTTTCATCAGGTATGATTGAATCAGTAATATTATAATCAATTTGTTTATGTTGAATTGTAAGTTCAATTGCAACATGAACTGATCTTTCATATGATGATAATGGTAAATCATTCAATTCAACTGTATAATATAATGGATCATCACCAGATTTCGTTGTACAACGTTTAAAATCGATATATTCGAATCTTAAATCACATTTTGGATACATTCCTTGTTCTTCTAATTCCATTGTATATTTTGTTAATTTATTACCAGAACCTAATAAAGTGAAAGTTCCTAAATTTAACAATACAAATTGATCTGGTGGTAACATTTCAGAGATATAAGTTGGTGGATATTGATTTAATGATAAATCTGGACCATTTAAACTAAATCTCATTGTACCTAAACCTCTAATTTTACCTTTATTTTTAAAAGCCAATTGGAAAGAATATCCACCTGGTGGTAAATAAACATCTTGTTTATAATGGAAAGTATTAGCCTTAAAAACATTCAAAGTTTGGAAATCAATCAATGATGATTGTGAAGAATCATCAATTTGTAATGAACAAAATGATCTTTGGAAAAAAATCTTTCTATTATGTAAAAAAGATAGTGGTATCCACCATAGTAAATCAGGCTTGACCAATGATTGTAATGATCCATTCCAAAACTCTAATGATTGATTGTATCTTCTGAAAACATCTTGCAATCTCTTTGTATGTGGTAATAGTTGTAAAAATTGATGTTCACATAACTTGTTATGTATCAGATAATAACGTCTCGAAGTGAACCTCAGTTCCGGTGACAGCTCTATGATCTTCAGAACAATCTCAGTTGGTAACTCATCCATCGTCTGCTTCCTCTGCTTCTTCCTCTGCTTCTTCTTCTGCTTCTTCTTCCTCTTCTTCTTTATCTCTGTTTGTTTACAATTCAAATGAGTGCGCATACCACTTTGTGGGTGGGGCAACACGGGGGGGCGAGAGACTTTCCAGAAGCTTCCACTTCCACTTCCACTCCAACTTCAACTTCAACTTCAACTCCAACTTCAACTTCAACTGCTTCAATAATAAACCAATTACAAATCAAAAGAAAGATGCCTGTCTCTCCAGAAGGTAAGCTCTTATCATTTTCAACCCCCCATTGGGCTCAGTTACTAACTTATTTTTCTATACAGTGCTTTGGGCCCAAAGATCTAATGCTGAAGATGCTACCAAGAACATTGTGTATTTAACAGTTAGAATTCCTGATTCTGTTAATACCAAAATTGAATTCACATCAACTAATTTGAAGATTGAGAGTGATAGTGATGATAGTAAAGATCATTATGCCTTGTCAATTGAATTTTACAAACCTGTTGATCCAGAACAATCTCATCAAATTATTAGTGGTAATTCAATTAAATTTGTTATTCGTAAAGTTGAAAAACAACAAGAATTTTGGCCAAGATTGACTAAAGAGAAAGTCAAATACCATTATATTAAAACAGATTTTGATAAATGGATTGATGAAGATGAACAAGATGAACAAGAAGATCTTGATGATCCATATGCAAATTTGTCACAAGGTATGGATATGAATTCTCTTGCTAATATGGGTGATATGTCAGGTTTAAATGGATTTAATTTAGAAGATATGGCAAAGGAGAATCCTCAATTGAATAATCTTAAAGATGCAAATGGTCAATTTGATTTTAGTAAATTGGCTGAAATGTCTAATGGTGAACAATCTGTAAACACATCTCAAGCAACTGAAGGTGATTTTAGTTCTTCTGATGATGAAGAAGATTCACCAACTCCTTAAAATTATTTTTATATATATAACATATATTCAAACTGCTTGATATTTCAATTCATCCTTATATAACAATTGAGAAGCTGTCCATTTTTCACCAGCTTGTAAAGTTTTAAATTCATGAACATAACCTGGTTCAATACAAACCATCTTCTTATAACCATCCTTTGGAGTGAAATCTGCCATACCTTGAGATTTCTTAATCCATGGATTCCAAACAACAACATCTGGAAGACCTTCCCTTTTCAAAGTATGAATTGGATTACCAAGTGCAACAACTTGAATTAATTTATTCTCTGGAATCTTTTGATAAATTCTATCAACTTCTTCAATAAATGTAACAACGGGTAATCTTTCTTCATATGTTTGAGCTAATAATTGATCATAACAAATCTCACCTGGAAGGTTAGAAACTAACGTATCTTCAATATCATTAATTTGCAAATATGTATGGAATAACCAATTAAATTCCCATGAATGATTATCATTATTTTCAATTTCAATTGTAGTCTTCAATGATTCTTCAGTTAATTCAATAGAATAAATCAAAGTGAAATCATTATTTGGCCATTTTGATAACAATTCAGAATCAACATTTTCAGGACCTAAACCAAATTGAACTGTTAATGGAGATTCTTTAGTTTGACCTAAAAATTCCCAAGTAGAATTTCTTGCAAAACCATGTTGTGGTAATTTGGAAGTTGGACCACTTTCTTTCTTACCAAATACAGGGAAAACAAGTGGAATACCACCACGAACAGCTTTACTACCATCCAATTTGGCTCCAGAACTGAGCCATAACTGTTCTTCACCATCAACGGTCCAAGAGAGAACGTTGGCACCAAATTTCAAGATGGAAACCTGGGTCTTCGGGTTGGATGGATGTGTCAATACAACACGGTCTTCAAGATCTTCAACAGCCATTGCTTTATCTTGTAATTGTAAAGATAAAGTATTAAACGTGGAGGTGTTGTGGCAGCAAAATAACACCGACAAACCCATGAAGGTTAAATCTCGCGAATTTGCGAATTTGCGAATGTGTAATGCGCAAAAATTTCGTATTACTTCCAATTTGGGATTGTTGCTTGTGTTTGGCGGAAAAACAAATGGCGAAACTTTTGTAGAGAGAGAACATCTGCCATTTTCCGTACGGGTAAGTTGTGTTTGGCCCCCAGTGCGGGTGGGGGTGGGTTTCCAGAGGGGGACAAAAAACAACGTTGTCATTGGGCAAAGAAACGGGGGAGGAACCAACAACAGTAATCAGAATTCAGTACAAACGGGGAAAAAAATGACCAGTGTTGTTCCCTTCTCACCTCATAACAGATACGTTGTGATGACTCTGTATCGTCGCTCACTCAAATTGGCCAGGGATTGGATTAACAGAAGAGACCATTACCGTGTTAAAGCCATGGAGATTAGAAGTCAATTTGAATTGTATAAGAATGTTGGAAATCCCAAAGAAGTTCGTGAACTTATTGAAAAAACGGAGGAAATGCTGACAAAGTATAAACATCCTGATCCATTCATTCCACCAACAAGACCAGGTGGTACCAAGTTTGAAAGATATGTCCCACCTTCATTGGATAAACCACTTCCTTATAACTATTGATATTATTTATACAAAGGCTCTCTTATAAAGACATATTTATTTATTTATTTATTGATTTATTTATTTCCAATAGGAAAAATCCTATCTTATTTATTCAAATCAACATTATTTATTCAAATCAACAAACTATCTGAAAAGAACTTCCAACCCCCCCCCCTCACAACATGGTGTAGATATTTCTCGCTGTAATTATAGAAACTAAAAACTAAAAACTACAATCAGACAATTGAATTAAGAAAAAATATGTGTATATTAATTTATGCGATGCTCTAGTTTACAAAATCTCAAGGAGTGGTGCATAGAAGGCAATTACAAATGACAATGTTCTGTCTGGTCTTGTGTGTTCTTTTTGATGTTATATTTTTTTTTCCTTCTTTCAAGACAAGAATTGAATGATGATCAACTCATAAGATTAGTCGTCATCCTCTGGACCATCAATGATGGTCTTCACAACATCCTGACCATTCTTCAAAATGTTGTCATAGGCCTCTTTAGCATCTTTAAATTTGTATCTATGAGAAACAACAGATTTAACATTAATCTTACCAGAAGCAATCAAATCAACAGCATCTTGGTAATCACCCCAACAATATCTGAAATTACCCTTAACTGTCAACTCCTTTTCAACCATTTTTCCTAATGGGAAATTAACATCATCTTTACCCATACCAACTTGAACAAGAGTACCACCAGCTTTCAAAATATCAATTCCATTTCTAACGGCAATTTCAGCACCAGAACATTCAATAACAATGTTTGGTAAACCTCCAAGTAATTCTTCAACTTCCTTAGCAAAATCTTTAACTTTTAAAGAATTTAAAATATGAGTAGCACCAATCTCTTTAGCCATTTGTAATTTGGAATCAAAAATATCCAATACCAACACTTGAGTAGCACCTAATGCTTTAACACAACCAGCAGTAAGTAAACCAACTGGACCAGCACCGAAAACAGCAACTTTAGAATTGAATCTAACATCAGCAAGTTTAGAAGCATGAACAGCAACAGATAATGGTTCAACAAGAGCACCTTCTTCTAAAGAAACATTATCTGGTAAAACAACAAGGAAATCCTCTGGAGATAAATAATATCTGGCCATTGTACCATTAATTGGTGGTGTAGCAGCAAATGCCATACATGGACATAAGTTATATTTACCAGTTTTATACTCATCAGTGAATCTTGATGGAACACCTGGTTCAATCGCAACTCTATCACCAACTTTAACCCTTGTAACTTTTTTACCAATTTCAACAACAACACCGGCAGATTCATGACCAAGAACCATTGGCTGTTCAAGAACAAAGGAACCAATCTTACCATGGGTATAGTAATGGACATCAGATCCACAAATACCTGTCTTCTTCACTGCGATCTTAACATAACGGTCATCGGTGATCTCAGGAATCGGTCTCTCCTCGTGAACAATCTCACCAACTTTCTTCAACACAACAGATGGATTGTTGGACATTATATTATCTTTTCCCGTCTTTAATATAAGAATATGTATGGACGATTTCTTCAATCTTTGATACTTAAACCTTCGAAATGGATGGGGGGAAATCACCTTTATTTATATCAGGGCATCTCCATCTCCCCCACGCGCCCCGACAAGACAAAATCGTGCTCGAATTCTCGCAGCGATTCGAAAACTGCAGCGAGAAAACTGCCGGCGAAAGCGATATGCAAAATGGCTGGGATTCTGGGGTAATAAAGGAAGCAAAAAAAAAAAGAAAAAAAAAACCCTCCCGGTTAAATGGCCGGGCCGGTGACCGGGGGAGCTCATCTCGAGACTGAAATGTGGGGTGACAAGTAGGTGCAACATCGACAATGGTGTGTTCTTATTTCCGAATAACAGTCACCAGATTATCAACTATCATGCAATTGTTTTTTGTTTTCTTTGCTTCATATGTGGGGGGGGGAGGGGGGAATTCACCAATTAGTGTATGAACCTCTATTAGGCACCTGTGACTTCAGGAACGAACCAAGTCCCTCATAATAATCGGCAAGGACATTATCAGTTGGATCAGGTAACAATCTCAAAAGAATCAAGTATATTTCAACAATTTCAATACGTGTCTTTTGATAAGCATCAACACTAAGCTCAGGGATAAATGGAACAAGTTTACTCACAAGTGTTTGTAAATCCTTGGATAAAATCTTTTCTTTATTACAAAGAAGATAAAATTTTATCATCATAAGACAAGCATATTTCTCTCCTTTCATCTTTTTTTCTTTTAAAATACATTTGAAAATAAGATCAAAGTTAATTATTAAACTCTTTGTAGTAATTGCCTGTATCATTAGACATAATGATTTTATAGTTAAAGATTGAATATGTTTTGATGCTTGTGAAGATCGAGTTAATGGAATAAGTAAATGTATCAATATAGCAAAATTTTCATTAGACAGTGCAACTTCACTTCCAAAATAAACCATATCACGAATGAAAATAATGACTTTAGATAAAAGTTTGCTTCTTGTAGTATTGACTGATAATAATATATCTTCAAGACTTGAACCAATTTTTGTTTGGAAAAGATCATAATTTTGTTCAGGTCGATGAAGACGTAAATGACCTATTAAAATATCAAGATTTTCATTTCTTATACTCCAGTTTTGGGAAGTCTCCTTCCCGGAGAATGTCTTCAAAATCTCTTCGATTCTTTCTAAAGTCAAAGCATCAAGTTCATTTTCCACAATATTGACATCAGGGTCTGGTCCAAACAACTCACAAAGGAACAACTCACCGTCACCGGCGATTCCCAACTCCTCGAAGAAATATCTCATGACAACTTCAGAAATACAGGGTCTCTCAACACCTTTCAACTTGGGAATAGGAGAAGTCTTAAAAGCTCGATGAGAAGGGCTTTTAGCTGGGCTGAGAACAGGTATACGAGATGGTGCAGATAATGTCTCATTTCTGGAGAAATTTGCGTTCTCCAATTCGTTACTGGTTATATTCGACTCAGTTGTTTGACTGAGAGGAGAGGCAGTAGTCTTGAGTGTTCCAGAGCTGCTCCACAGTGCATCTTCATCGTGAGTTGATCCAACATTGAAGGCATTACTAGTTAGCAGTGTATTTCCATTTTTGGAATCTTCAACGATCAATCCCTCACATTGATTGATTGTAGCCCTAGTAGAATCTGAAATCCCACTCCCCAATTCAGTCTCACACAAAACCAAATTGGAGGACGAATAACCTGTTGGTAAGTCATCTGATATAGAGTCTGTTGGGCAGTCTTCAAGTTCACAAGTTCTCAATTCCTCAGTATTACAGGATTCTGGTAAATCATTTGATATTACCATAGATTTCAGTGGAACACCTGTGATATTTAACTCCTTCGATTTGGGGATCTTACTTATTCTGAAAACAACTTTGATGCTGTTTGAATCGTCATTTCCAGAATTGTAGTTGTCATTGACCCTCTGTGTGATTGCTTCCATTTCCAAGTCATTCGCAGAATCCAAGGTTAATGGTCCTGCAAAATCGGTAACTCTGTCGAGGCTCAGAGGCTCAATGATTTTGGAGGCTTCCAGTTCAACAGCCAAACTCGACAATTTCAAAGCTGGAGAAGATTGGTCTTGTGATTCAGCATCAGCACTCATGGGTTTTATTTCTGGGTTCTTGAACTCTGGTGAAGGTTGGACACTTTGTGATGACTGTATAATAAGACTTCTATTAATCAACTCAATGTCATCTCTCATGAAAGAATCCGATTTCAGCGGTATACCGTTGTACTTTAATACATTGGCTCCTTGGACAGCAGTGAGATTTAAAGAAGATGACTGATCAATTAACTCCACTTTGCTACTAGTTCTTGAGCTTTTTGCCAATTTTTCTTTTGATTCAGTGACATTCAGCCCTTCATTTTCATCTTCACCTGCAATAGATACAATAGAATATTCGCCTAAATCAGTGATTCCTCTATTCAACCAAATCTTTCGATAAAAAGTGTATATGAGTAATGGTGTCAGGGCAATTGCCACAACTTTGAAACCATACGACTGCAAATCATCATACACACGCTCAATATAGCCTTGTGGATTGGCAACGTTCCAGGAGATGCTGAAGTTCTTATTGGAAAGTAAACTGTAATGATTGGAAAGTAATCTCTCATCAAAGTCAGTGTGGAAACGCCCACTGGATTCATCCCATAATGGCGTTGTATCTCTTAATTCAGTATCAACTAAACCCACAGCCTCATCTTCAAGTTTAAAGTCTTCAAAAGATGGGAATTCAATTGAATAATCATCGTTCTCGTCAGATGATTCTTCATAATCCAGGGCTGTTTCGGCCTGGTACTGTTCAGAAGGTGGGTGAATCAACTTAGGGCCTATGGAGTTCATCTGTTAGTAAAGTACTTGGCCAGGAGAAAGAAACTTCAATTAAAAGATTATTCAACTTGCCGTTAAATCGTTGTTGTTTTAGCTCCTTAAGAACTGCATCCCACCAGTACGACAGTCCTTTCCACACAAAATCAACAAAACTTCCAACGAACTTCATGTTAACCTTAAAATCATAGAAATATTGGAATCGATCAAAGAAGTTTTGTATAACCCGTCAAGTGTATGTTGTACCTCCTTGTTGTTTAAAGAGTGAAGTTGTGACACAAAAACGGGGTACTTCAAAAACCAAAAAAAATCACGGTAATGGCGCTAGTGAGGTCAAAAGAAGTGATAAATCCTTTGGATACCCTCTCTTTTTCCATTCCAATTGATCAGTTTATACTGCAAAGACGGTGAAGGGAAGACAATGGGGGGAGGAAATTCTGAACAGATCTGAAACGTATGAGATGGTGCATGTGTGTGCCCCCATGCCAAGTCTTGATCTGCGCCTACACAAACACTAACGGTGTGATACAAGATAATCACATATATATATGTATTAAGATATTGGAGGGGGCTATGCGTCTCTGAAACTCTGAGGTATTGCCTCGGCAACCCATTCGGTGTCACAAACTTGTGTGGAAGTGATTCTCTTTTCTCGTCTAACCAACAAGTTTTCCACAATCCATTTTGCACCATCCCATTCTGTTTCTTTCCAAGAAGTACCTCTATGTTCATTGTCATAAGCGAACCATGCCCATTCTATGCGAGCAATTCTGTGTGCCACTCTAGAACGGGCTCTGATCGATTTGGTTGGAGGTGGATCAAATGGTAGACGGGATTCCATGATGGCATAAAGCAAGACACCAAGAGCCCAACTATCACTTTGTCTTCCATCATAGGGCAATCCAATAAGTAATTCTGGTGGGACATAGTCTTCTGATCCGCACCTCGTTGTAAGCAATGGATTTTCAGTGTCGATTGTTCTGGAAAGACCGAAATCCGTTAATGTAATAAGTGGAACGGATCCAAATCGATCCAAGTGTACCAATATTTCAAATGGCATATTGACAAGGACATTTTCCAACTTAATATCTCTATGAACAATATTGTTTTTATGTAAATATGCAACTGCACATGCAGTTTCAGCAAATATTCTTCTGATTGTTGATGGTTTTAAACTATCTCGATGCTTTGCTGCTAATTCAAACAAATCACCACCTTCACACAAGGGTGTAATGATACAATATTTATCTTGATGAGAGCTCAGTGCTAATAGTTTAATAATTGAAGGGTGATTAAGTGATTTTAAAACTTCCAATTCTCTTCGAAGTGAGTTTTCAACTCGTTGTCTTGTATCTCCTTGTATTGGAAGTTCAATGACTTTAATGGCAACTTCTTTTAATTCCTTTGAACAATGAAGATCTATTGAACGTCCCATTATTACTGTACTAAAAGTTCCTCTTCCAAGTTGTTTAACCTGTTTCCAAGTACACTTATTTCCAAAATTATCCACACCTGGATAAAGAACATCGTTTGAAGAAAACTGTTCAATATTCAAAGCAGGTTCCTCTCTTTCCAGACCTTCAGGTTCTTCTTGTAAAGGTGTTGATACAGTTCTCTTTTGTGGTGATCTTTGAGTTCCATTAAGTCTGGGATTTAATATGGATGATTTAGAAGATGCATTAGAAAATCGATCCATAGAATTCATAGAACCATATTCAGATACATTACGATTAGAATGATTTTCTAATACTGAACCACGAGTAGTCAGTGAACCATATGATTTCTTTGGACCACTCCTTGTAGGTGTATTTGAACTTATAGATGCCAAATTTGGAGATAATACAGTTGGTGGTGCATCATTAACAACTGGTGTTGGGAGTGAACTTATTGAATCAAATTCTGGTGAAGTGGGTGAATATATCTGTTTGGGGGAATTTGTAGGGGATTCAATAGGTCGTATATCCAGACGTGTTGGTTCATTGTGTTCTGTTGATGATTGGCGGTATGATTGATGTTGGCTTGATTTTAGATCCAACATCTTACGAAACATGCTTTTAGTTGGAGATATCTTTACATCATCACTCATCAGAACAGGATCCTCTTTATGATTCTCTGACATTTCTTCCTTTGGTCAAATGGATATGCAAAATAAAAAGAAAATAAAGATAATCACAAAGTGTTTGAAGCCTTTATATTGATTTTTTCAACTCAACTCAGTTCAATTCAATTCAATTTTTTAAGACCTCCTTATACAAAGGGGAGAAAGAATAGAGAAGGACAAACCCGTAAACAAATGTTTATAAAAAAGTCCGTGGGGGAAGTTTAGCGCGCACGTCAGAATTCTATTAAACCTCATAACCATACACATTATAAAGGGAAAATTTAATATATAAAGCAGGTGAAATTTCCATGTTCTTTTGAATAATTTAATATAAATTTTTTCGTACTGAATTTCTCTTATTTAACTTAAAGGTTTCTGCCTTCTTTTGGGAGCTCTTTTACAACTCAGGGGGGGGTTTGCTGCCATCAAGCGGCGTGTCAGTAAGCTTTTTGCTGTTGCCGCGAAACTTATCGAGAACGGGAAATTATTGAGGGAAAGGAAACTCCCCCCCCCAAATCATCAAAGGACTTTAAACAACGGCGCTTAGGTTTCCTGTGCACGTTAGAGTCTCATTTCTACCGACCATAGAAACTACAACTGAATTTGTCGATACTTTCATTTCTTTTCCGGCGTTTCCATCACAGCGCTATCGACTCATCTCTTTTGTGGCTCACCGTTTGGAAAAAGGTCTCTCACACAATTATATACCTTTTCTCATTTATCCAAGTTTCCCTTTCAAAAGATCCTTTACATCTGTGTTTTCTTTTCTTTTTTCTGGTCCTCTCTTTTTGACCTCCCTTTTTGACCTCCTCCTCCTCAATTTCATTTCTGCATAATGGATACCGCTACACTCAAACAAGCACAACAGCTTGTCAAACAAGAACCTCCACCAATCCCTCATATCACACAAAATATCATTTCACTTTCTCACATTTTAAGAAAATTCTCAGAATCTGCATATGCAGAACTTCAACAAGTAATTCAAACACAACCAAATAATGAAGTTAAAAAGAAAAAACTCCTTGAACTCATTGTAAGGCTTCGACAAGAATTTGTACGATTATACGTTTTAACTAAATGGTCAAAGACTTCGGCTCATGATTTTACAAAATTCATTGATATATTGGTATGGCTTAAAGAACAAACTCTTCATTTCTCAAATTTGATTTGGGCTACAAAATCCCTGAATCAAAGTTTACTCAGTGCAAAACTTCCAAATCCTGATTTAATAACAGCTTTGGAAGTATTTACAACGGGGAGACCAACATTACCAACTCATAATTTCATTGAATCCAAAATATCAAGTAAAAGAATATTGCATACTTTAAGAGATCTTAACATTGTGCTCTCCATGAAATTTGCATTGGTAGAAGACCTCCCCGAAGAATTCACAAACTATGAAATTAAAGATGGAAGAATCTATATCGATACAGAGAATTATAGCATCCAAGTATCAGCTACTGATGAAAACTCACCATTCTTCTTAATTGACTTTAGGCTTACATTTGGTGAAATTGATCCAAGTAGACACTTGATGAGGGTTTGTAATGATGCACTCAGATCCTCTGGATTTATGGAATTGCAAAGCATCCTTACCAGATACACAAATACAATGAAATTGTATCTCATCCATCAAAGACTCAACCAAATGAAAAACATTAAACATGTGTATCATGCTGATAAGTTCCAAATTGTGGTCCACTATTGGGTCAATAGTTTTGTCTTTAAGTACTCATACATTGAAATTGGGTTGAATAAACATAACAAGGTGGTGTTCAAATGGTTCAGACAGGGTGAATTCGTGGAGACATTTGATGAAGTACAAGACTTTAGTGTCTTTTTAAGGGACATATATCACAGACATACCACTTGCATTTTAAGAAAAATTGATGATTTAGCCGTTGGGAACTCTCTCTTACAAATCAATGAACTCACTGGTTTGTTCTATTTCAAAAATTCCACTCCGTCTTTGAATAATGTTCTCAAGAAATTGAACGTTGATGATTTCAAAAATATCAATGAAAATTTGAAATCCATTAGACTGGATATCAAATTTGCGGAGGTTTCTACAATCCTCTCTGCCACTGGCTGGATCCAGAATGAGCTGATTAAATTGAGTCCTCATGAATTGAAGAAACTACCATCCCCTCTTTTCCAGCAAGACCAAAGTTATATAATGACAAAGAGCTTAAAGTTCTATACCAGAAGGGAATGGCCTTCTAACTGGTTCTTGATTCTTTTCATTGATGTCAAAATCAAATCTTTCATTGGTAATATCAAGTCTGTATTGGGTCAATGGTCACTTTCCACTCCTACAGAGTTAAACATTGAGTCATTTGAGTACAAGAGTTCAAAGCCATTGATTGACTACGTGTCTAAGAAGATCATGATCCATCTAATTACACAAGAACTGCAAGGTTCCACGTATGAGGTAACTAAAGATGATACCATCGTTATCAAAACAGATACTTTCATAAAGATTCCAGATACATCTACTGCATTGTTCTTGACGTTCAAAGTTGAACCAAACAATACTACGATGCTTGTGAAGCTGAAAGGTAAACTGAAAACAACATTCATGTTGGAAGACTTTGCTATAGGTCCAAGTGGTGTGTTTGAGATTTTTGAGGTTGTTGAGTTCAAGAGATCTTCAATTCTGGCAAATATCATCTTCAAACTGGAAAGATTGGCAAAGATGATTGAACTGATCAATTACTTGAAGTTAGAAAAGATGAACTTGATGAAGGTCAAACTGGATCAAGTGGTCTTCAAGTACGGAGACCAGACTTGCACATTGAAGGAAAACCTTGACCTTGAGCTTCCTCCATCCAACCCACACAATCTATGTTTGGCTTCCATCAAGAGCTATCTGGGTACAAAGGGTATAGGTCATTTGTTCAAGTACCTGCAAGACTCGAGTAAGCTCGTTACAAAGCTCAATGGAATCTCTATCAAATCACAACTGGAAAACATGGAAACTTATGACACAAACAAATTAAGGTATGAAGTGGTCACCAAGAGCTCTTCTTTGTTCTCCATCATATATTACCGTAACCAGACGAAAACTCGTGAGGTTCTTGAGATGGACATTGAGATCAAAAAGAAGAAGGGAAACTTCGTTTACTTTGTCGGATTTGAACCTTTAAGTAATGCTGAGTTCCTTAGATCGGACTTCAGTGTAAATGGAGACTTATACACCATAAAGAAAGGACAGTTCGAGTTGATCCCACTTGGAAACGGTGTCATGTGTGATGAGGTTGGTTTGGAGTATGTCATCGACTACTTCCATGAAAAGATTGTCAGTACTCTCGGTCAACAAAACTAAGACATTAATGGACGCTCAATTCAATTCACGCTGTAGAAATTTGATTTTACTTGTATTCTTTTCAATTATATACTTAATGTGTCTGTAATTTTACTCGGTTTAATTGGTAATCCCAAGTTAGGTCTTGGGTGAGGATATAAGAATCCTGATACTGAAGATCTTTTTACTGGTCTGTTCTACCACATCCAGTCTTAGCAATGATCTCAGCTGGGCAAACAACCTGCTCAAAAGTAACACCTGGGTTGTCTGCATCAGCCCACCAATCACCAAATCTGAACTCACAACCTGAGAGCAAGGCAGATGGCAAGGCAGAACAGGCGGACTCTGAGGTGACACCACCGTACTGGTCACCCCATGAATAACCAGAACCAAACTCGGAGGTACAGCCGTCAGTGTAGTAACCGACACCACCACCTGGAAGGGCAATGTCAAAGTGGTTGGAAGACAAATCAGAACCAGTATTAGTGATTTGGACGACCATCGACTTACCAACGAGCTGATCAGTGAAAGTCAGCTTGACACATGAACAACACATAGAGTCCTCGGATCCACCAACGATGGAAGCTGCAGCAAAACCGTAAGCCAAAGTGTCGGAGACAACCCATGGAGTCTGGTCATTACACATGTAGGCAGTACCACCGACACAACCTGACTGGACATTAGAATCGGTGAGAACGTTACCAGAAGCATCACAAGCCTGAACTGGGGAGTCAACAGCCGATGACTTACCGCTCCAAGCACAAGAAGGCTTGCAGCAGTCCCAGTATCTGGTGGTAACACCTGTACCAGTCCATCCGTCTGTAACTGCAGTAAGAGAGTCACTAGCGGTGGAGCTTTCAGCAGCAGTGGATGATGAAACGACAGTAGAAAGAGTACTTGGCTTCAAAGAAGTAGAAGAGGTAGAGGAGGTGGTAGCCTCGGTAGACACCTCGGTAGAAGCAGACTTGACAGTAGATGCGGTAGAAGAAGAGGTCTTGGTGGAAGAGGAAGAAGTCTTGGTGGAAGAGGTTTCAGTGGCCGTGGAAGATGCCTTGGTGGTGGTAGCAGCATCGGAAGCATCACTCAAGGTAGTACACTGGTAGTAATATGGGTTCTGGGAGTAACAAGTAGCTGGAGCAGAACACTCGGTAGCACCAGTCCAGTTCTCACCACCACACTGTGAGTACATCCCAACAAGACCAGTAGCAGTTGATGCAGAAGTGGAAACCTTGGTAGAAGTGGTACTGGTGGAAGTGGTCTTGGATGTAGACTCTGTGGCATCAGTCAAGGTAGTACACTGGTAGTAGTATGGGTTCTGGGAGTAGCAAGTAGCTGGAGCAGCGCATTCAGTAGCGCCAGTCCAATTCTCACCACCACACTGTGAGTACATGCCAACGAGTTCACCTTTGACGGCAAGGACGAGGAAAGGAATAAGAGCAGCTTGGATCATTTTTGTCTCTTGGTATTGATTTGAGGAAGCCGGTAACCTGTGAAAAGGTGGGTCCAGCAGACGTTTATATACCCCCTCAGGAGAGACGCATTGGCTCTCCCCACCCCCTGTCTTCTTCTTAGACACAACATGTTGTGAAGCACAATGTCGAGGAGGTATGTCCAACTTCTCGAAAAGAACCTGTGGTCCGATGAAGTTGTCAAACATTCCTTAGCCTTACACGCATCCGTGATGGACATCCGGTTCAATTCTAGGGCTAAACTGTAGGACAAGTACACTACTGTGAGATCCAGCACCATGTGTTTTTTTAGTGCGGTATTGTTTATATCGTCTCTTAAGGGACCTGCTCGAGGACAGCCAGTTGGAAATTGTTCTGACTTTTTGAAGTTTTGTTATTTCTTATCAACAATTGGGCTTAGAAGTCCATTGTCAGTCGGTCATCACTCGTCTCTATTACGCGTTCATGCCCCTTTCCACATGCTTGGAGGTCTAGAAGTGCACAGTGACGATCAATATGCATATGCATGTTGTTTCAGGGGTTCTCGGAACCTCGATTCGGTTTCGAGGCAACTTCTATTCTCAATTGATAGTGGTCATTGTCACTCAATAGAAACGTCGATGGATTGCTTTGATAACTTTTCGAACATAGCTCACTTGAAAAAGGGGGGAGGGTATGGAATGCACGCCGCCATTCACAGTTGTAAAACGTTGTCGAAACCGTAACGCATAACTCGAGCTAATAAATGCCGTTATATGGGGCAATGATAGATCATTATAATAATAATATGTTTGGTTACGGTATCATATCGAATCTAGTTCCAAGGGACAAATTCAGTTAAGTGTACAGTAGTAATCTCTCGTTGAAAAGTGGAAACTCCCTGACAGTCTCATTAGATCATGAGATTCACCAATATGGTACTCGTCTGCATTTCTCAAAATTATAAAAAGAAATAACGAATCATATCCCTCTTAAAAGGTATTCCAAAAAAAAAATGATGCCTCGTATAATCAATACGAAGAATTTAAAAAAATAAACGAATAGAGTGGACGAGACCGGAGTCGAACCGATGACCTCCTGCTTGCAAGGCAGGCGCGCTACCAACTACGCCACTCGCCCTAATCGATATTGTGGTGCGGGCCTTTTCAAAACATACATTATCAACCCCCAAATTGGTTCGGCCACGACGCAAAATATGGTTTGGCCACGCTTAGCTCTTGTTA
The DNA here is from genome assembly GCA_030569745.1 of Petasospora bimundalis. NCBI lineage: Eukaryota > Fungi > Ascomycota > Saccharomycetes > Phaffomycetales > Wickerhamomycetaceae > Petasospora > Petasospora bimundalis. Next base: position 159,050 of record JAJMLR010000014.1, read on the forward strand.
TAATGGGTAAGAAGTATACTAATCTGTGGCAGAAGCCATATATATATATTTGATACCAATTGTTTTATGGATATGATATTTTGGTCCAAAGTTTTCTGTTAATTTGAGAGTCGATCGATTCATGTACATGGGAGTATTATTTTGAGCTTCTTATGAGATCGCTGTCCCTGGAAGAATGACTAGTAGATTTCAATGATCCTATAATATGATTCATGATATTTCTATATACATATAATGCAATTGGTTATCGACTCATTTCTCCTCCTTCTTGAAAACTGGGAACTGGAGACCGTGAGCACCCTTGTAGTTGGCAATCTTAGGCTGGGACCAGCCCTCCAACACCTTCTCATCAGTGATCTTGTAGACCTCAATACCCAATGGTCTACAACAGTCAACCATATCGACTGGGTTCTCGTCATCACCTTCACCCCAGTCCCAGAGGGACAAATCACCACCTGGACAGGCAGAGATTGCACAAAGCAAGTCGACTTCGGCAAAGAACTCAAAGTAGTCACCTTTAACAGCAGGGCATGTCTCCATGAAGTATCTTCCCTTGTCATCGAGTCCTGTGACTTGGAAAATGTTCAAAACGTCATGCACATCAAACTCAGTACCACCGTATGGAATAATAGATCTGTACAAGTTGGAATGACAGTGGTAATCGTTATCCTCACCAGACAAGACCTTATCAACGTATGGATCACATCTAGTTCCCAAAAGATCGTGAATCTTGTCAATCTCCATACGATCTCTAATGGAGTCACCTGTAACAGTGAGCAATGGTCTCAAATAAGGCAAGTTAGACCATAGACGATCGTACTTTCTAACGTGTGATCCTTGCAATTGTCTAGTTCTAGCGGCCCAAAGATGTTCTCTAAAGTTATCAGCGTTCCAGACGTTAAAGTCACACACCTGTGGACCTTCAGGGGTAGTGATACGGACAATGGATCCGGCCTTAACCTTCCAGGCTCTACCGGCTCTGATAGGACATGTCTCTTGATAAATCAATTCACGAGCCTTGGTATTAGAGATACCATCGTAGAAGGTGGTGTCGACATCGAGGATAGAACCTTTTGTTGGAAGATAAGCAGGAGTTGGATTCTCCTTTGGTTTGTACACAGGCTTGGACATTTTTTTGTGTGAATGTATGTTTCTTGCTCTTCCTATTCTATTCTTTCAAAAAGCTGATAGTGCAAACCCAGCTTCTTATATAAAAAAAAATGCATTGATCCTCCCAATAACGGAGAACGGAGATGGGGGGCATGCGGGTTTCGCTTCCCGTTCAGACGATCGTCGGAGTTGGCTTCCCGAATCAGGTTGAATTAGAGATGGCGTATAGTTAAAATTTAAGCACGCGCGGGAAATGGTTTAAATTGGAATCAGTTTATTAGGTAATCTGTCATTCTTAGGTATTACTGAGTGGAGACACCCGGTTTTGTGTCATTTGAAGTCTTTTGAGGTCGAGAGTGTCTGTTCTGATCCAATAGACGAACCTTTAATCCTCAAACTTCTATGTGAAAGTTTCCAATATATAAAGTACAATACAAACTTCATTAACCAAGTGGTTAGTACCAGAATAGAAATATTGGATCATATTAAACAATTAAAAAAAAAAAAAAAAAACCACCGTTTGTTATCTGAATCTAATCAAATTTTGTTTCACTCTCCATTGTAACTCTTTCAATTTTTCTTCTTCATCATGATATTGATGTTCATAAACTGTTCTTACAAGGTCCTTTAATGTTTCTGTTGCGATTGCCAATGTGTTTTGAACAACAACGAAATCGTATAAAACGATCATTTGTAATAATTGACTTTCACTCTTAAAAAGAGTTGAGTCGGTCATAATTACTCTTTTGGATTCATTAATTTTGTTAGCCATATCGTCATCAACAGATTCAGTATCATAACCTAATTCAAATACAACATTTGTAGTTGATAAAGGTGGTTCTTCAATCTGTAAATTGTTCAACTGAGTCCATTGTGGTGAAATGTTATTATTACTCATTGATGATATAGAACTGAAACTATATGATGGAGTATTAAGGAAACTACTCATTTGTGATAATGATTTTCCATATGCTTCGCCAATAGCACCACCTGGATGACGTTCACCAAAGATTTTTTTCCTTTCTGTTATATCAGAAATGTATAACTCAGCTAAGGCAATTGATACGGCATCTGCAAGTGTTAAACATAAAGTTGTAGATATTGTTGGTGCATTAAGTCCGTAAATTGATTCCTCTGCAAATGATACTGGTAATTCAGCATATAAAAGGGAATTAACTTGATGATGTTGAGCCAATAACGATTGTTTCTTATTTGTCAATAAAACAATGGGGATCTCTGAAGAAATATGTGGTAAAAGTTGTAATAATTCTGGAGATTTTCCTGAAGAAGAAATAAGAATCATACAATCATGATTATCCTTCCTTAATATACCAAGATCACCATGTAATGCCTCCGATGGGTGTAATAATGCAGAATGTATGCCCAAGGAATTCAGTGTGGCGACGATCTTGGACCCTATTTTATGAGACTTTCCAATACCACAAATGACGACTTTACCACTCTTTAACAAACATGAGTTTATGATATTCAACGACTTCTTGAATTGGTCTTGTGAGAACTTGGAATGCTGGTATTGGTTGACCAAATGATGGATAGCCTTTGTCTGGTTCCTTAAAATGGCGTTGAATGTTACCGTTGCACTCTGAAGGTGTTCTTCATGGTGATATTGTTCTGTCATGGTATCTTTCTTTCTTTCTTCCTCTCTCTGTGTATCCAGAAGTTTTTAAAAAAACACAGTACTGACTCTCGTCCTCAAAAGCGGTTTCCCTCACCAAGTATTACTAAGAAGCTTGCTATTTCTTCGAGAAATGTAGAAAGCACACTGAAGTTAAAGCTCTGGTGGGCCCCCCGGGCTTACAAAAAGTTCGAGCTCGGCCGCGCGACTCACCGGATTATTTAGGCAGGGGGGGACGAAACCAAACAGAGAGCACTAAACGGTAAAGAAGTAATTATTTCCAATGTAAAATAATGGAAAAATTTTTATTCATTTATAATCATTTACAATCCTCTTTTTGTTTTCGTGTGTGTTTTGTTCTTTTTATTCCATATATAATATAATTGCTACTGGTGTATATACTATACCTTTAACTCCGTCTCGGACAAAAGATGACTCAAATCGAGATGTGTGGCTGTGGCTGTGGGGCCTGCCTTATTAAGATAACTTACTGTCACTCGCTATGAATTACTCAAAGCTGATAAACTGGTAATTCATCAAAGCAGACAAACACAATTAAAAATAAATAAAATAAACACCGCTCGCCACCCCCTTTTTTTTCTTTTTTAACTCCACTGGAACGGAATATTTTATACTGGAAAAACCACCCGAAAGTCCCCCTCCGGAGCTCTCCGTGTTTTAGCTGGACAACTTATCGGTGATTAGTATACTCCAAAATCGGTATATCAAGCGACAGCATCACCATATCTCTTTGTTTATATTAGACAAAATAGATTTAAGGGGGTGTTGAAGATATTATTTTCCTCCCCTCGAGAGAGAAGACCCTTGTTCTGCAGGTTGACTGTTTGGAACGCATACAAGGGGGAAATTATTTAATAGCGCCTTCGATAGTAAATCGAATAGAAAGAAAGAAAAAAAAAATTGTCATTAATTCATTGGAAATCATTATATTTAATCGTTTTTCTAACCCCAGATGGCATCCATTAAATAACATAGACCTCCACCCCATGTGATATTCTCAAGTATCCATCGTAAAATTACCGGTTTAACCCAACCGAATAAATTAGCACATACAATCCCATGTTCACTTTCATAACCTTTACCTAACTTCATGAAATGTTTAGGTTCACACCTTTGTGAAAAATTATACCATTTAGCCCTTTGACAAAGTCCAACTCTACTTAAATGTTTTGTCATTGGACCTGTTGGTCCTTCAATAAATTTCCATTCCCAAGGTGACCATCTTTGTCTTGGATCCTTTGGATCTAATTTATCATCTCCCCAATGTCCTTTAAAAGATAACCATCCAGTTCCATATTTTAACTCCATGGAATTATCACTCTTACTCTCGTTATTAACAGTGTTGATTTGAAATCCATCCCAAATGTAACCTAAATAGTTCATCGCTGGATCCCATAGGGCACCACGATCAGTGAAATCACTTAATATACCAAAGGGTAAATCATGAGGATGTTGACCCGTACTTGGATAATTTGCATGTGTACCTCTAGCACTGAAAATGATTGGTCTTTTCTTATCTCCTTCACTCTTCTCTAAAGCATCATAGTAATAAGCACCACCACCTCCATGTGCAGACATCCATACAAATACTGGATGACCTTTATAAAATCTTGTTAATGAATGTTCCCAATCACCAATATGATTACCATATGGACCATGACCCATGACAAATGGACCTAAATTGAAAGAATAGAAATAAAACCAATAAGCATCAACCCAACCATTGCCTTTATCAACAACAATTAAAACAGCAGGAGCATCATCTATTTTACCCGTTTGTAAATCAGGTTTGTTGTATTTCCCCGTTAACCAATCAGGGTCATTAACAAATTCAGCATCATTACAAGTTAAAAAAGTCTCAGAATCAACGATATTTGGATCATTAGCAACTTTATAAAGTTCATCCAAAGTTAAATTCATATTGGTAACATTTGACTTATCCTTATTCTCCAAATGGAAATGATTCACAAATTTAGAAATATCATAAGGTAAATATTTCTCCTCTGTGTAAAGATGAACCATCGGACAGTACTCTAATACATATGAGGGAATTTCACCATGTCGTAACGTCCTCTCCCCTTGTTTCAAAGGGAAGGACTTGATGGGTGGTAAATGTAGTCCATTAATACCAAATTTGGAGTGAAGATATGATATGGTCTGTGCATCATCAACGGTGTATCCTAAGAGAGGGTCTGTTAGTGTGTAGTTGTTGCCTAGTGTGGGGAGGGCAGACACTACTGTGATCAGAAGTACCAGTGAAAAGAACATCTTATCTCTAATGGTTTTTGTTGTCTTTTATATCTCAATCTCTTAATGGAATCCACTCGCTTTATATAAAAAATAATATGGCAAACTCGGAATAATCTCATCTTGAAATATTTTTGGTGTCATCGCTTCTTCCGGGGGCGGCGGCTCTTAACGCTTTCGTATAACATTGGTTCGCACCACACGGATATATATGGTGTGCGGGTTCTACAAAGTGTCAGTTCAAAACGAAATAAAATGTAGAAATTATTAGTATCATCAGCTTCTCTCTTGTGTTTGTTTGTTTTTTTTCCCCGTTAATAAAGAGCTTTCACAGCCTGGTGGTCTCATCGACACGAAGACCATTATCCAACAAGTTGTGCTCTTTCAAGATACTTTCCAAATTTTTGAACACCTCCTTATCATCCTGAATGGCGTCTTCAAGACCGTATTGAATGATTGAGTAAAGACCATAAAGACCCACAAGCGTCGATACAATAAATGCAACGTATCCTTTGAATGTGAATCCAGTTGGGAGTGGAGGAGGCTGGACACGTTCACCAGATAAATCAAAGAAATCTTTAGAGTTACCAGCAGCATTACCCTGTGGTGAGATTCCACCAGCAACACAAATATCAGTGAACCCATCTGGTAGAGTTTGCTTTTGGATGGCTAATGGATCTTCGATTAATGTGATTGCCAAACCTTGCTCCAAATGCCAGTCAACATGACAATGGAAAAACCAAACACCTGGGTTATCAGCCTTGAATCTGAGTACCAAATATCCACTTGGTTCCAAAATAGCAGTATCTCTGATTAATGGATACTTTGGGAAAGGTTCATGGTTTTCTGGATCATAAGATTCTGCTTCATCTTCTTCAAAAGCAGGAGACTTCATAACAACTTGGAAAACGTGACCATGTAAATGGAACGGATGTCTTCCAGTATCTTTATTATTAAGCACAATTTCGATAATGTCATCAGGTTGTAAGACATAAGCACCGGTATTTGAACCGTAAATCTCCTTGTTAACAGCGTCTTTACCAGCACTCATCACAGTTAAAAGCGTTGGAACTTTTGGCTCCACATACGTGATATTGTTGAAGAATGCATAATTTACACCATCACCCAAGTTGTTCATCTCGACATCCAAAGTGATTCTAAAATCTGGTTCATCCATGATCTCAATATCTTCCAAAGGTCTCAACTTAAATTCATCAAAAGTCTCCTTTGATTCGAAGTGGAATGGTTCTGGTTTTGGTAAGGATTCATCATATATAACATAACTCGTCGCTTCCAATTTCAGATCAGTAGGAATGGAATCCAACATGGTGTTATCAAATTTTTGCATGAATGCGTAGTTCTTTGTAGGATTGGACTTGGCCTTCACGAGGACTGAATATCTTTGAGCAACGGACATGTATAAATAATCCACGGTATATGGTTCAACATAGACACCATCAACCTCGACAATGGTGAACTCGTGATCCTCGAGGTATAGATACTGTGAGACAAAAAGGCCCATATTAATGATTCTCAACATGTAAGTCTTACCAGCTTCGAACTTCACTGTTACGTTCTGTGATTCATTAAACAACAAGTTTTGTGGGATAGGTTCTCCACCTGTAGGGTTATATCTGTTCAAGAATTCAGCCATAACATCGTAATACTGTCCGTGGTATGTATCGGCAATAGTGATAATTTTCTCCTCATCGTAATCAAATGGTGTTTTGTCATCATGAATAATGAATGGACCTCTTAAACCGTCACCGTACTGTGATCCAGAATGTGAGTGGTACCAGTAAGTTCCGACTTGATCATTTACAGTGAAATTATATAGGAATGTCTCGCCTGGTGGAATTGGACATTGCGTTACCATCTGTGGACCATCCATATAATTCTGACCTTCCATGAAAAGACCATGAAAATGTAAAGAGGTGTTTTTGTCTTTTAACCCGTTGGTCAAATATATCTCAACTCGGTCACCTCTGTTGATCTCAATCGCTGGGAGTGGCCATTCACCGTTAAAACCGATCACTTCCTTATCATGAACACCGTCAGGGTTCCGTGTAATGTATTCAGCGGTGTAATTGAATGTATGTGTCTTTGCAACCGCCAAGGGCACCAGTCCCACTAACGCTGCCAAATTTTTGATAAGCATTTTTCCCCTTCAAGCGTTATCCTCAATTTCTTATCAGTGAAAGGCGCTTTATCTCAGTCCTGTGAGTAAGCACAGCAGCAAAGGTAAAGGGTTCTGTCAAAGCCGCGCATTTACACCTTTTTTGCATCGACCTGGAGAAAGCAGATCTGAGCAGCGAAAATTGCCTGATCTGGAGATGCTGTAGAAACGTGTGCACACTGATGGAATAGATAAAAGGTGGGAGGGGTTTTTATGATTTTTTGTTATGGTTCACTATTAAAATCTTGTAAATATTTGAAGAGTTTTCTTTACTGACTTGATAATTCCAGCCATTTCAACACCCCCTGAGGGTCTTTGATGTAATTTGCTCACTTTCTAAAGCACCCTATACAAGGGAAGACTACAATTTTTGTGCTTTTCGAATATATCATAACTTCATATCAAATGAAATATAAGTAAAATAAATAGAGGACCTATCTGCTTAGTGTCAAACTGTACAGGAACTTTTTTTTTTTAATGCGGAGGGGAGAGGGTTTTCACTCTCCCAATTTCTCCAACACAGCCTTTGATCTTGCATTGGACAATCTTTCATCCAGAGAAGGTCTGCTCAAAGTGTCGGTCAATACACTGAGGTATGGGGCCTTGTCACCCTTACCGTAGTTGGTAACGACATCAGTAAAGTAGTTGTTGTAGAAATCACCGTTAAACTTACCAAGGGAAGAATTGATAATCTCATCTGGATACTTGAAAGAGTCTGTTAAAGCAACCAAGTGTGGTCTGATTCCGGCAAAGAGCTTCTTCACTTCAGCTTGAATCAAACCCAATTGGGAGGCATCAATGATTTTAAACTGCAAGAAAGCACCAGAGAACTTGTCAATAAAGAACAAGGAGTAAAGCTTCATCAACAAAGTCAAAACTTGTTTCTCCTCACCATCAAGAGAATCAATGCGCTTGGAGAAAGCAGAAAGCAAATAGTGGTTGGAATGGAATTTGGAGAGCAACAAACGTTCTTGAGACACAAGCTCCCAGTTACCCTTTGAGATGTCCAAAGCGTGTTGAGCAACCTTTTGAATGATGGAAGCCCAAACAGTGGTGTATGTGCTCAAATCATTAACGTCAAATGGCTTATAGTTTTCAGACAAGTAAGCAAAATCATCACCTTGCTTCTTTCCCTTCTTAGCAGCTTCATAGTACTTAATGATGGATCTACCAGCATTGATTGAAAGAACGTTGTTGTCACCCTCCCAGGTTTGTTGAACAGACCAGTCCTGGAAAGCACGACCCAAACCTGAGTAAGCATGATATCCGTGACCACCACAAGCCTGTCTTGCCTCATCAATCAACTGAGAGATCAACCAAGTGTTTGTTGCCTTCAATGAAGCAGATGAGACAAACAAATTCTTCAAATCAAAGATTGATTTCTTAATGTTCTTAGCAGCGTATAAATCACTCAAAATAACCTTATAATCCGCCAAAAGTTTCTGAGCACCTGGAGCAAGCATGTAGATCAAGGACAAGTAAGGAACCAAACGGTATTGATGTAAAGAGTAGTTAATAATCTGATTCTCATCCGATGGTTTACCAAATTGTTGTCTTCCAATTGCATATCTCAATGCAATTGTCACATATCTTGCACCGTGTCTATAAGAATCCATAACCATGGAGACACGACCTTGAATCAAGGCACTATATGAAATCTGTTCCAATGGTGTCAAGTTAACAGTTCCATCTGGGTCAATTGTAGTGAACTTCTGTAACATGTACTCTCTTGGGATCTCAACCTCATTGAATTGAATCCAACCATTATCGATAGCATCTCTACCCATTTTAGAACCAATATCACCAATGGAGATACCTGGGAGTAAATCAAAGTTTGAGTCTCTCAACTGCACAACAAACACCTTGACACCAAAGTCCTTACCTCCAGAGATCAATCTAGCGTAAACGGCAGCATGGTTAGAACTATGAGCTGCACCACCAATCCACCATTTGGTTGCACTAAGTTCTGGTGTGTTGATGGTAAAAGTTTGTCTCTCTGGGTTATAAGTTGCAGTTGTTTGAAGTCCAGCAACGTTTGAACCATGACCCAATTCGGTCATTGCAAAACAACCGTAAATGTCTCTAAGCTTTGTTGTACCTCTTTCTTTAAGCCAATAGTTAACTTGTTCATCTGTACCATTACCTCTAACAGCATTACAAAATAAAGCCAAATTAATACCAATTCTAGTTCCAATTGCTGGATCAGAAATAGCAAGTAAAGAGAGTCTATTTTCAAAATCATCATCTGATTCGTTTTCAATATAAGTTGCAAGTCTTTGAATCTTATGAGCAGCAAGTTCTCTCAATTCTGGTTTTGTAAGATCATAGTAATTTCTTGGAGTAACCAAGATTGGGTCACTAACAAGTTGCTTGAAGATCTTTTGAGTGTTCTCATGATCAGGGTCAAGGAATGCGTTGACTTTGTCAACGCTAAGTGTCTGTTTAGCACGCTCCTTTTGAAGAAGATTGGTCATTGTTTCTTAGTTGATTTAATGAGTTTCCCCAGTCAAAGTCCAGTGAAAGAGATAAATTATCCCTTTTGTTTATATACTTTTCCATCCCCCACAATTTCCGTTCCTGTCACGCTTCGAAGAAAAAAGCGGAGAATCGAACCGCGGCACATCTCAGCCATTTGGGCCGAGGCCCCCCCCTGAGAATATTCCGGGGTAACAAAATGTGTGTGGGGAGAAGAAGAACTTTCAATTTATTTAATTTTTCTATATAAAATCGTATGATTTCTTAAATATTTAACTTCATTTTTCTAATTACATCTTTTAAGTGTGTGCAATTATTATATGAATTACATTTGGAGAGATGAGGTCTCTCCCCAATATGGAAGTTGCGCGCTCTCTTTTCTATGGAAAGTAGCGCAAAACTGTAGTTCAATTCTTAAATCACGTGTTTATCATTAATTGGGGTTTTTATGGCTCCTCGGTTAAAGCCTTTATGTGTCACTTTACGACAATTAAGATAAAAACATGCGATAGAGAAGATTAAAATGACATGTTAATCAAATCCTACCATGGAATTACTTCCCAGACTCTTTTCAATTATCTTTATTCTGTATCTCTTAAATGTTTTCTTGTTTTCTTCGTTCATAACCGGTAGATTCAGGCCACTAATCCATGGACAATGAAATTGTCCTTTGCAAATATAAATGGTTTATCTCTATAATACAAATCCGATCAAATACGTCGAATATATATAAAGCTGAAAAATAATATAGAGCTCTTCATTAACTAATTATATTTATCTTATTCATTTACTTCGATATGAATCTTTTGTTGAAGTTGAAGATCTTGTTATATTCTTTGACTTAAATAGCTTTATTATTTATATGAGATTGAATCTTTTATATGGTTTGGCTTTAATTGATAGTATACAAGTTATGCTTTAAAACACCTGGACATCTTAAATGTTCGAGGTGTTTGGATGATAGATACATAAATTCTAATAACTCACTGAAAAGTGTAAATAAAATGTTGGTTTTTTAAAGAGTTTTATACTTCAAAGTACTTTATATCCATTTACCTTTTTAAAACTAATAAAAGAACATTATTTGATTGAAAGATGAAAAATTTTCTGATTAATTTTTTCAGAAAATTGAGTCCCTTTCTTCATTTTAAACAATTCAAATGAACTTCAACTTATAAACTCTTGAAAAAAAGTGCTATTTTCAGTATTTTAATGCAATTTCTATAGAATAAACTGTTCAATTAACATGATTGGATATAAAAAAAATGTAACAAATAAACCTTTTAATTAGGAAAATGCAATTTATTATACTTAAGCTTATAGCCCAGCACTTGCTTGATATATCGCGCTTTTGAAATCAAAACATTAATCTGCATAGATCCGCCATAACAGTACTTATGATTTTAACCGCTTGCAAGAAGCTGCATTTGATCCCTGGGAGATATGTATAACCCTACGGTGAAAGTCAACCATTATGCTATATTAGAGTTTGATGTCGGTACGATGGTGAGACAAGTGGATGCCACTTCTTTAAAGAAGGCGTATCGTAAAATGGCACTCAAGTTCCATCCAGATAAAGGTCATGTGGCTGGAAAGGTATTGTTCAATAGGGTTCAAGAATCATTTACATTCTTAAGTAATGAAAAAGAGAAAAGTTATTATGATTCATGGTATTGTAATTACTATCGTACTCAGATCCTTACATCTAAAGCTGTTGAGAAAGAATTAAAGAATAGAGAAAAATTGATTGCTGATTTCATTTATGAACAGAATGAACCTGAAAGGAGAAGAAAAGCAGAAGAGGAAGAAGCTGCAAGAATTGCAAAGGACAAGGCTAAAAAAGAAGAAGAAAAGAAACTTCGTAAGGAGAAACGAAAGAAAAAACGAGAAGAATTAGCTAGAAAAGAACGTGAAAGAGAAGAAAAAATTGCTAAAGCTCAAGAGAGAGAACGGGAAGTTTTTGAAAAACGAAGACAAGAAGAAAGAAAGAGAGCTGAAGAACGTCGTAGGCAAAATTCACTTGATGAAATACAAGAAATGATAAGATCAGCAACGGAAAAACTCAAAAATGCAGCCAATGAGACTCCTATACCATCACCATACTCAACATCAAGCTTTAGCTTCTCAGAAGAACAAAAACCGATAAACGTCAATAGTCTGAAGCAAAAGATCATGAGAGACAAAATTAGATTAAGAAATCGAAGAGAAGGACACGTGAAATATGTCCCACCATCTACTAGGATTCCTGTATCAGATGGAAACTCTTTACTCACAAAGGACCAATTCCTTCTGAAAATCTCCGAATTGAAAAAAAATTATAAGAAATCTTATGATGAAAAAAATGGAGTTGATGCAAAGAGTGAAGAGATCCGAACTAAGGCCGAGAGAATCAAAATTAGTGCTACTAGAGCTCTTGAACAGGCACAAAAGAAGTACGATGAGAAAATGGCTCGAGTGAAGGAAAAACTCATGGAAGTGAATGAGGTTGACGATAAATCCAAAAAACTAGGATCAGAGTTGGAAGATATTCAGTTTAAGTACCGTTCCTTAGTTGACAAATATGGTGATTTATACGGTGGATCAGAGGAAATTGATGGTGATACTGACAGCAGCTCCTCTAAAGCTGTACCTGAGAACAGTCCACAATCTCAAAAAAACCCTCCAAGAAGCTCTCCAGTGCCAGACAGACAGACGAGACTCAAGTTCCAACTAAAATCTACCACAAAATCGGACTCCTCAATTCCTTCACCTCTGGTTGACGTAGAGATTCCATCTTCAAGCTCTTTCGATTTCACAGCATCACCATTCACGTTTGATCAAATGAAATCCAAATTACCAAAAGTTGAAGCTCCATCCTTCTCATTCTCTACGAACTTCGGTACTTCTGCATCATCTTCCAATATAGCAAATTCAGACAAAGATGAGCCAATAAAGAGTGATATGCAAGAGGACCAAAAAGATAGAATGGCACCAACAATGAACTTTTCTTTTGACAGCCCATTCAGTACCACCAAACCCATGACATCTGAGAAATCATCCAGCTACGTACCGCCTTATTCTAAACCATCTCTATTTCATTATGTTCCAGACGTGAAAGCAAGAGAGAAGAACCCCTTTGCCAATACATGGTCATCTTCTTCAGAATACTCAGAAAAGTTCCACTTTGGGCAAAGCAGTGGAGCTGAGAATTCAGCATTTAAATTTTATAGCACAGAGTTACCCAAGACCAACATACCATCAACAACTTTTGGTCAATCATCAACGTCATCTTTTGGTGCCTCTCAACCGACGTCATCCGGTGAGTCGCTTAAATTTGGCCAGTCTTTTGGCTCAGAGAACAGTAGCTTGTTCGGCCACCACGCATCTACATCAACTTGAACAGAGAACCTCATTTTGTTTTGAGTTATAGCTGATATCATACGATAAAAATACCAGCTTTTAAATTTCATGTATCTTGATAGATCACACTTCTACATCTGTTTAAAGAGTAAATCAATTTATGTAGTCGATACACAGTATTGCAAAATCAAACACCAATATCCTTCAACTCAGCCATCTCAGGAGAGTCACTTGTCTCAATCAACCAGTCAACGTGCTTCTTAATTCTGTTACAAATTTCAGATCTGTCAATTTCCTTCCAGTCCTGCGGAACAATTTCTGAATCACAGGCTAACCATTGTGAGATTCTAGAAACCTTGAGTTCCCAATCCAATGGAAGAGCATCCTTGATCTTCTCTCTGGCACCGAACTGTCTTCTCTCATGTCCGTCAATTTCATAGTCATTACTCTCATAGTTCTTCTTTGCGTTGAACTTCGGAGAGTGGATGTGTAAGAATTGAACTTCAGGCTTGGTCTTCCCGATACTGTTCTGGATCTCGTCTCTCAAGTTGTTTGTGTACGCCCAGTTTAAGAACAAATTGATTCTGGAGTCAATACCTTTTTTAATCAAGTAATCTCTAGCTGCGCTGTAGTAGTCATAATCCTGTTCTGGGTCGAACTGAACCATGGTTGTATCTTGCCATCCCTCAGCATGATCATAACCGAAGAGCAGTGGGCGCTGTTTGACAAAGTAGTATGGTTCTTGGAAAACAGTCAGACCAGCAATAAATGTGTCCTTGTCACCAATACCAACAGCACCTTGTCCAAGGAGCCAGTAGTAATATTTGAATCCGAAGAGATTATAGTAAACTGTTACCATAAGGGACTTGTAGTGCAATTTTCTGTTGATAGCCAATTGTCCAGCTTCACAGGTGGAGTCTGGAATTGTACCTTCTAAATCAGAGAGCTGAGACTTCTCACGAGGTGGGTTTGCCTCTTCTGGAGGAACACCGTCTTTTTTGACCGGTTCTCCAATACGAACACCAGCAATGTCATAGAAGTGAGGAGAAATAGTCTGTCTCCAGAAATCTGGCCAGATGACGTAACCTGTCTCTTTGTATGGTTTAGATTCCAAGATGTAGTCAGGGTTTTTCACAGCCAAGTTATCAGCATCCAAGAGAAGAGCTTCTTCAAATGTGGAGAGGAAAAGACCAAGAACCTTAAGTTCATATTTCTGGAGATTCATACTCTTGAAAGTCTCAGAACCGACAATTTCCTCCATAATCATACACTTTGCATTCATCTTTGGGAGAAGCTTCTCACAGACATCTTCATCGTATTCGTCATTGGTGGTAAGCATCAATTGAAGTGGAAGCTTAGAACCTGTTTCTCTCAGAGCTCTAATGGCAGTGAGAGCCGTTCCAAGGAAAGAACCACCACCGATCATGACAACACCCTTACCTGAGAAAGTATCACTTGGGTATCCGAAGTTGTTAATATCGATTTTAAGTTGGTCATGTTTACTCTTCAAATCGCTGAGTTGTTCCTCGTCAATCTTGAGGAACTCTTTAAGGAAATCGATTGTGAAAGTTGGATTTGGCAAGTCAATATAGAAGTAAGATGGTGCCTTTTCATTCAATTCGAGTTTTTCACATTCTGGCTTGTTCTTCAAAAACATATCCACAGCTTTTCTAAAGTAGGTCTTATCTGTGGACTTCTTTCCTTCTGGAATTAGAGTCTTACCCTTTGTGACTGTGTCTGAAGATTTCTCATCAGAACCCTTCAAAAGTTCACCACTGGAAAGACCTTCTGTGGCATCAACTGGAGCAGCTGGAGTATCGAGTTCTGCAGCAGCAGCTCTCTGAGCATCTGCTAATTTCTCTTCAGGGTCTTTCTCAAGGAGCTTCTGATGTTCAGGGTCAAGCTGAGCTTCCTCTGCGGCTTTAACAGCCTGCTGCTGTTGCATTCTATTGTAGATCCAGTCCTTCCAGGTCTCATCGTTTTCAGAGAGCACAACCTCCCCGGTTTCCGGCGTAGAACCAGTTACCGTCTTGTCTTCTGGATCTCTTGAAGGGAGGAAGTAGCCAGTGATGATGTGGAACGCCAGCACCAAAAGTAGCAATTTCAGCACATTCTTCCGGAGAGTCATGCTCCCCGGACCTCCTAGAAGTGCCATCTCAGTGCTTTCTTTAAAAGAAGAGTTGATATGCCTGTTTTTTTTACCTTCCGAAGGTTTATCGGTACTTAGTCCCCTTATGATGTACGCTCAACAATCTGGTAGGTTTTTCTTTATTTTGCAAAACGCGCTCGACGATCAAAAAAGCGCGTCTTAGTCTCAAAGAGACTAACAATTTTACGCGTTTGAGGGACTTTTTCAAGACTTTTAGGGTCTAAATGGACTGGATTGGACTACAGGACTTTTTTCTTTATAAATCAACTATAACATTGTAGTATGGACACGGAACAACAAAATGATCTCTCGTGAACACAAACCAGATCATCAAAAAAAAACAAACATTACATGCATAAAACATTGAGGGTGGAAAAGTGGGGATGTGCGTAAAAAGTCAGAGAATTAACAGAGGAATCTGAAAATCTTGACGTAAATTGGAGAGTTTCTGAGCTTCTCAGCATCCTCAGCATCTTCCTGGGCAAGAACATCGGCATCGAAGATCTTTCTACCCTTTGTGAGGTCGATCTCCTCAGCTGGGATACAAAGTCTCCAGTTTCTAGTCCAGAGCTTATGACCGAAGTAGAAGACAATGGCAACAACGATACCGAGGTAGTTCATGAAGAAGTTCTCAGCATCTGGCTTACCATCACCACCAATTGGCCAGAGGGCAATCCAGAATTGAGCAATCAAGATCAAAACGTTGATGATGAAGGCGTACCAGGAACCAATAACACCTGTCTTAGCCAAGTAACCAAGTTCAGAGGTAGAGAAACCTTGAACTTTCATGGCAGCTCTAAATCTGATATGAGACAAAACAATACCAGACCAAGAGAGGATAGTGGAGAGACCAGAGATCGACAACAACCAGTTGAAGACAGTGGATTGCTTGTCGTAAGCGGCAATGAATGAGAACAAACCACAAATGGCAGAGAAGACCAAAGCTCTGAATGGTCTACCAGATCTGTCAATGTAGTTAAAGTACTGAGGAGCAAAGCCCTGCTCGGCTAAGGACTGGAGAGTACGGGAAGCACAGAACAAAGCAGAGTTACCAACCGACAAGACAGCCATCAAGATAACGGCGTTGACGATATGTGGAACAACGTTAAGGGTAGAGACAGCAATAACGAATGGAGAAGCGGCAGTTTGAGCACCAGAGTTACCGAGCAAGTCAGAGTTGTTGTATGGAACAATCAAACCAATCAAGAACAATGGCAAAATGAACAAAAAGACGATTCTGTAGAACACCTGCTTAGTGGCAGATGGAATGGAACGACGTGGGTTTGGCTGTTCGGCGGCGGAGAAAGCCAAGAACTCAGTACAACCAAGAGAGAAGGCAGCAGAGACAAACACAGCGCAGACACCCTTGAAAGAGTTGGCAAAGGCACCTGGGTCGTACCAAGTGTGAGCACCAACGTAACCAGCATCACCAGCACCACCGTTGACAATAACAACACAGCAAATGGAGAAACCGAGAATCATCAAGGTCTTACAGAAGTTCAAGAAGAACTCAAACTCAGCGTAACCGTCAGAACCAATAAAGTTAGCAATGACAATGACAACGTAGAAAATAGTGACAAATGCATCTGGGTTAATAGTAGTAGTCCAGTACTTAATAGTCATAGATGCAGTAACCAATTCCAAAGGCATAACACAGAGCCACTGGATACAGTAGTTCCAAGAGACAGCAAAACACATTGAAGAGTCAACGAGAATAGCGTTATAAGCGTTGAAACCACCAGTCAAGTCACCATAAGTAACAGCCAATTCACCGGCAGCTTCCATGACTGGAATCAACATGGAACCGACAATGATAACACCAATAATCAAACCAGCTGGACCACCCTTGTGCAAAGAGGAACCAGAACCGACAAGCAAACCGGTACCGATACCAGTAGCAACTGCAATAAGGATCAAATGACGAAGTTTGATACCTTTCTTCAACTTCTCACCTTCGTTACGGAGGGCCATAATCTCAGCCTTCTCAGCATCAGACAATGAAGGGTCGATACCATCCTCCATTCTCTTTGTGGAGTTGACGATTCTAGCCCATCTTGAGTCAGAGTTTGTAGAGTTAATTCTAGTCTCAGTGTAAGCGGCGTTGTCGATACTGGAAGAGTCAGACTTTCCACCTGTACCGGTCGGCGATACGACGACGTTAAGATCTTTTTTGTTATCCATAGGTGTTTATTTACGGGATATGAATATGTAAAGCAAAAAACGTCCAACTGGGGAGCAGGAGGAAATTGGGCGAGTGCCTTGAGCTATATACTTTCCAGAAGGGAGGATTAAAGATATCGGCGGATGGACGATGCGTGGGCCGCCTATCGAAAAGAAGAAACGGTGCACAGTAGTACAGAAGGGCAATACGGCGCACGACGCTACGGGGCGTTACCAACCAGATGACGGAGAGGTACACGAGATATCTGGGCGGATGTGGAGTCCCGCCAGGATATGTGAGTGCCATAGGGGGAGCTGAGAACAGTGGACCACTTACATTTGCAGTAGTGCGTTTTCCCTTTCTTTTTTTTTTCTTTTTCCCCCTTCTTCTTGTTCTTTAGGCTTGTAGAAAACGCACGACATGGATAGTCCTTATCGATGACCCATTGCATTATCTATGGGTATGCTTGAGGGCCAATCATAAAGAGTATCCTAGTGCCTTTCAAGGCTTCAAAGTGGTGTGTAGCCAGCGTTATGACACAGTTAAAGAGAGAGAGACGCACAAGTTGCCGTCAAGGCACCAAGCGCGTCGTTAAGGGCACTACTAACGGCACAGAGTGAAAAGGCGAGAGGCACGACAGCGAAAACGGCACCAGGCGAAAATAAGCTGGTAGAAAGAAAGTGGAAAAAGAACTTTTCAAGATGTTCATGATTTAGCAAAGAATATTAGAAAATTGTTATTCCATGTTCTTTTTTTCCTTTCTTGTTTTGCCCTGCGCTTTGAACAGTGAGGGGTCCCATAGATTTTTTTAGTGTGTTTCAAGCTTGTTTACCAGATGATGTAATTGTGTCACATAATTGGTACGAGCACACAGTATGGCATCTTTTGACAGGTTTTTTTTTTTTTCTCTTTCCAACCAAAAGAGAACGGCGCCAGTGAGAAGGCCCCCCCGACCCCCGAGTTAGTTAGTCTGCGAGACAGAGGGCAAATGAACATTAAGGGAGATAAAATAAAAAATGTAGGTGAGGGTAAATGGTAAGTTAGATTAGGGGGGAAAGTGGGGGGCATAAGGGATCGTGAACCCTGGCGGAAAAGATCCCAATTGGGAGTGTTCGGTCGATGGGTTTATAGGTTTCCCCTTTCTCGGGCATACCTAAAGAACCCGTGAACCGAGCCTTTCGTTTATTTACATTGAAGTGTAGTTTATATAAAGTGAAGGGGAATTACAATGGTTTATATATTTGAAGATTGTAAACAGTAGCTAGCCTGAGTCAATGATCCTAGGTCATTGTTATGTTTTCAAAACACCGTGGGGGGTGGGAGTGGTCTTCTACCTTTGCCTCTCTTTCAACTTCTAACCGGCTTTTCTCTACACAACGCGGTTGAACGCGGACCCTGTGCCTCATCGGAGTCATAAGGCTGTAGTATAACACTAAGTTGACCCACTGACTCTGTCGGTTGAGTGCGCCGTTCAGTGAACATGGAAATAGGCGGAGTCTGCTTTCTTGTCAGGAAATCACAGAACGGTGCCCAGTAAGGCTGACTACAACCTTTTCCAATGGGGGTGAACTACCTAGACTATGGCAGTCTAATTTTTGTCTATCAATGATCAAACCCATTGACCCTGTCAAAAAACGCCCATAAATGCATGGAAAATGATTAAGGTGTTTTAAAGGGTCTTATCTCGACTGCAAAAGTATATTAAGATCTGCAGCTGCTTACTCCTTACTTCCACGTAATTTAACTTCCATGCCTTATCTATGACTTGTGGAAAGCAGCCACATGGAAATGTGGCTGCTATCCTAGTAATTCATTAGATAAAGCTATCTAGAATTTCAGTACCTGAATGTTTGACATGGGTTCACTAGCATATTCCTACAGGAGAAGGTTTTTAAAGATCTGTACTTCATTGAATAAGACGTGCTGCATTCTTCGATGTGGCGCTACTCGAGTCTTCAAGATTACGAGTTTGAGAACCCTGAATCACTTATCAATTGGCCGTATATCATTTATTAGAATCGGAAAGAGAAAAAAGGGGGGGGGGCATGTCTGTCGGTTATCATACAAGGTGTTACCAGGATCATCCTATCAAGGAGATAAACCCTACTTTGAAAGTAATAAATTTTGTAGAAGATAGAGATATCTATCTATCAGATGCCGTATGGAAAAAAGAAAACATGATATCAAACCACGTTCAAATCTCCAAAGAAAGAAACCTTCACTGCAATAATCAATCCAATGTGTGCAACCGCTAATAAACCGCACAACACCAATCCAAGTTTCTCGTGACCAACGACTAAAGATGAATTCTTTAAAACGGGGTAAACCTTTGCTAAAATAGCAGCACCACTTAAAACACCTGCGAATAAGACACTAGTCCATTTCAAAGTGTTACTTAGAATAGTATGACCAACCAAGAAACCTCTCAAGATACTTAAAATAGCAGCTGGGACCCAACTGGAGTTTGAATATCCATAAATCGAGATCAACTTACTCAATGGTAACAATCCAGTCAACTTGAAATAATATGCCGTTATCAAGTGGAGAGCCAATGGGATCAAAAAAGTGTAGCCATATAACAAAGTGATAGCACCAGTCAATAATCCGAAATTGTATTGATACTTCTCATCTCCACCTTGGAACCAACTTACTAATAGACTTGAACAAGTATTTGAGAAGAACAAAACGAAAATAACAGTGGCAGTGACCCATATTGGTCCATACATATCACCCAATTCTTGTTCATCTTCAACACTTTTAAGAACATTGAGTGAGTTAACAACATTAGATAAGAAATCACTGGTACTGATGTTGAAGTAACGTCTATAATGATTCAATGTCATAATACCACCTTCGAAATTGGTGGACATCTTTGGTGCATTTTGTGACTCACTAGTATCTGGTTGTAATTGTTGTGTTGTTGATGTTGCTGTTGGGGTGGAAATATCGTAATCATCCGGTGGAATATAAGCTTGTGCCCCCATATCTATCGAATTGTTAATATATAATCAAATGTCAAAGGTATATACCGGTTCACTTACTCGTTGATGGTTGTGCTAACACATCATCATCTTCTAGCCAATTTGGCTCCTTTCTATGTTAGCTTTCCATCTTTCCAAAAAAAAAAAAAAAAAAGAAAAACAGTCTCATATAAGAACATCAAGACATTCAAACACTTACATCATCAATTAAGTTATCCGTATCTTTTGCCATTGTCTTCTAAAGAAACAGATTTTGTGTTGTTAGTGCAACAAACATCAATAAAGGCGCAGGTGTCATTTCAATCTCACTTGGTTTTTTTTTTCCTTCCCCCCCGTCTCTGTGCGCGATCAACACATTCTATAACTACAACTTTAACCAAATATCTTAAAATTTTAGTATACAACAACTCACAGGTAATCATTCAAAAAGGGGGAATCAGTAGTAGAAATGTTATAGTAACCAACAGCAGTAACCGGCTCTTCGTCTTCCACCCATTCGTCCTTCTGGGATTCCGACTCATGCTCCTCTTGGTTGCCATTATCGGTCGTCTCGAAAGGAGCCCCCATCTTCTTGACAAATGGAGATGACTGTGCCGTAAATGATTTAGATGGTGAAGAGGATACATTAACTGGAACCTCTGGATTGGATATCATTGTTCTCAAGGGTGGTGCTAATCTCAAGTTGGTACCGGAAACGGAAAGTCTAGCAGTACCCTGTCTCGATAAGTTTTGTCTTTGAGAGTCGTTAACAATGGAATGTGTTGTTAATGAAGATGATCTTGCAACATTAGATTCAGAATCAATCTTCTCATTGTCAAAGATAACGTTACTCTTTGGGGATTCTGCCTTGGATTCAATGTCCTCTTGAAGAGCCCCACGAGGTATTCCAAAGATAGTTTCAATCTCATAATCACTTTTACAAAGAGTTTCTGGGAACCATAACATCATAATAAGAGCACCTATTAATGAAATCACACCAAAAATAACAAAAGTACCCCATTTAATTAAACTAAGAGATATTGGCGCCAAAAATGTTAAAATGAAACTCCAAGTCCAAGAGGTGGCCATGCAAATAGCACATCCTTTAGCTTTAGCCCTAGAGGGGAATATCTCGTTTGTATACAACCATGAGACACATGAAAGAGTAGCAGCAAATATGGCAACAAAGAGGAAACAAAGCGCAAGAGTCCATGAACCAGCCGTTCCTGAAACTTCCCATACAACACTTTCATTACCTCCAATAGGCGGAACAGTATTACCATAAAACCCCATAATTCCTCCTATAGCTGTAATGCAAATACCCAAACATGTGGTTCCAAAGACCAAGACATCCTTGCGTCTCATTTTGTCAATCAATAAAAGTGGTGGAATTGTGAATAAAACGTTGATCACGTACTGAAGCGATGCCGCCATGATCTTAGTATCTCCTTGCATACCAATCATTTCACATATGAAGACCAAGTAGTACATCAAAACTCCAATTCCACTTAACTGAACAACAGACTGTGTCAAGATACCTGCAAACAAATGGCTTCTTAACCCGGATCGAAACAAATCTCCATAAGAACATGATTTCGACTCTCCTTCAAAACGATCAATCACATCTTGAGTTGATGATAACCGATTCTTTGAGGAAGCATTATCAGAAACAGACTGTCCATTTGTTTCTGCAGCATCTTCTTGTACACTTTTTCCAGAAGCCAGTGATTCCAACAACTTGAAGATCTTACGTGATTCATCCATTCTTCCTTTATGAGCAAGCCACTTGGGGGATTCAGGCAAGAAGAACGAACCAATAAACAAAAGGACACCTGGAAAACTCTCGACGGACCAGGCAACTCTAAAAGCCCAGTCATCTTCAAGATTGTAATTGCAAACAAAAGACAAGTAAAACATTATCATAATTCCCCATGTGAGACACCATTGAATAACAGAGCTTCCCAATCCTCTTTTATTAAGAGGCATCACCTCCAAGAGATACACAGACAACACAGCAGAAAGACATCCAACAGATACTCCCTTTATTGCCCTCCCACCGACCAAAGTCCACAATTCCACAGTGAAAATAGAGACAAAAGAACCAAGACACCACAAAATAGACCCAACTTGAATACAACGGAGTCTTCCATACAGATCAGAGAGATAACCGGAAAGCCAACAACCAACAAATGCCAAAGCTGGACTTGAGCCACTAATAATACCTTGGAGAAGAGGACCAGGGTAACCGAAATAATCCATGAACGTCTCTGAAGAAAGGAAAACCGCCATGGATGTGGTCTCCAGACCCAACATGAGCCCGCCAAGGGCGATAAAGCACAAAATCACCGAATAGTTGTAGATAGTGAAAACCATGACCAGATGAATAATAAGTAGTGGTCTCTCATTGTAATAGTAATGAAAGGACAAGCATGGAAATCACAAACTCTTTAGCCCAGAGATGCCATCGTTTTTGTGTCACGAAAAGACCCCCCCCCCCCCCGAGCTCGGCTATGCCGTCGGAGAAGCCGCCGGCCGCGAACGAATTCAGCACTTTCGAGAAATCTGCCAATTTGCACGTCGTCTACTGCAAACGTGAAAAAAAAACATCGAAGACCTTGGCTGATCCTTTTGATTTCCAAGACTTTTTCCCCTTTTCTCTTTGAGGATTTCACCAATGTCGAGAGTTTTGAACAATCTCTGGACGAGGGGTGCTCGCCAGCTTGGCTGGGCAGTCTCCCAAAAGAGACTGGTGCACCAGTCTGCTGTGAGACGCTCTTACGAGGAGGAAAAGGTTTCCATCGATAAGATTATGGCCAACTTGCCTGCTGAGGATTCCCTCAAGGCATCCAGAATGCGTAATATCGGTATTTCTGCTCATATTGACTCTGGTAAGACAACTTTCACCGAGCGTGTTTTGTTCTACACCGGAAGAATCAACGCTATTCATGATGTTAGAGGTCGTGATGGTGTCGGTGCTAAGATGGACTCCATGGACTTGGAAAGAGAGAAAGGTATCACTATCCAGTCTGCTGCCACTTACTGTTCCTGGAACCGAGACAACGAGGACTATCATTTCAACTTGATTGATACTCCAGGTCACATTGACTTCACCATTGAAGTGGAGAGAGCTTTGAGAGTTTTGGACGGTGCCGTCCTTGTCGTCTGTGCTGTTTCTGGTGTTCAGTCCCAGACTGTTACTGTCGACCGTCAGATGCGTCGTTACAACGTTCCAAGAGTCACTTTCATCAACAAGATGGACAGAATGGGTGCTGATCCATTCAAGGCCATCCAACAGATCAATGATAAGTTGAAGACCCCAGCTGCTGCCATCCAGGTTCCAATTGGTGCTGAATCCGAATTGAAGGGTACCGTTAACATCATTGACAGAGTCGCTGTCTACAACGAGGGTTCCCAGGGTGAAGTTCTTAAGACTGGTGAAGTTCCAGCTGATCTTGTTGATTTGGTCGAGGAGAAGAGAGCTTTATTGATTGAGACCCTTGCCGATGTCGACGATGAGATCGCTGAATTGTTCTTGGACGAGGTTGAGCCAACTGCTGAGCAGATCAAGGCCGCCATCAGAAGAGCCACTATTGCTAGAAAGTTCACTCCAGTCCTTATGGGTTCTGCTTTGGCTAACAAGGGTGTCCAGCCAGTGTTGGACGCTGTTTGCGACTACTTGCCAAACCCATCTGAGATCTTGAACAAGGGTCTCGATATCAAGAATGACGAGGCATCTGTTGAGCTTATTCCATCTTCTAAGGAGCCATTTGTTGGTTTGGCTTTCAAGTTGGAAGAAGGCAAATACGGTCAGCTCACTTACTTGCGTGTTTACCAAGGTCGTTTGAAAAAGGGTGGTTACATCACCAACGTTAAGACCGGTAAGAAGGTTAAGGTCGCTAGATTGGTCCGTATGCACTCCGAAGAAATGGAGGATGTTGATGAGATTGGTCCTGGTGAGATTTGTGCCACTTTCGGTATTGACTGTGCCTCCGGTGACACATTCTCTGATGGTACCACTCAGATCGCCATGTCTTCTATGTATGTTCCAGATGCTGTTATTTCTTTGTCCATTACTCCAAAGAACACTAAGGATGTCACCAACTTCTCTAAGGCTGTGAACCGTTTCCAGAAGGAGGATCCTACTTTCAGAGTCAACTATGACGCTGAGTCCAAGGAGACCGTTATTTCTGGTATGGGTGAGTTGCACTTGGAGATTTACGTTGAGCGTATGAAGCGTGAGTACAATGTTGAGTGTACTACTGGTAAGCCACAGGTTTCTTACCGTGAGGCTATTACTCTGCCAGCCGACTTTGACTATGCCCACAAGAAGCAGTCTGGTGGTGCTGGTCAATTCGCTAAGGTTGCCGGTACTATGTCCCCAGTTGAAGGTGAGAACCACTTCGAGACACAAATTGTTGGTGGTAAGATTCCAGAGAAGTTCTTGCTTGCTTGTCGTAAGGGTTTCGAGGAGGCTATCGAGAAGGGACCTCTTATTGGTCACAAAGTTCTTGGTGTTTCCATGCTTATCAACGATGGTCAGGTTCACGTTGTCGATTCTAATGAGTTGGCTTTCAGAACCGCTACCATTGCCGCTTTCAAGCAGGGTTTCATGAAGGCCAACCCAGTCATCTTGGAACCTATTATGAGTGTTGATGTTACTGCTCCAAACGAATTCCAGGGTTCTGCTATTGCGCTTTTGAACAAGGTCACTGCTATCATTCAGGATACTGAGAACGGCCAGGAGGAGTTTACCATCACTGCTGAGTGTCCTTTGAACCAAATGTTTGGTTTCGCCACTTCTTTGAGAGCTGCCACTCAGGGTAAGGGTGAGTTCTCTTTGGAGTTTAAGCACTATGCCCAGGCCCCAGCTCATCTTCAGAAGGAGTTGATGGCCGAGCACCAAAAGAAGCTGCAGGAAGAGAAGAAATAATTTGCTTGTAAATACATAGACTTGTACATAGCGCAACTTTGCACTTCTCTCACAGCTTCCCCATTTCTATTATAAGTTTGGTTTGAATGAATTGATATGATTTAATGTCCTTTTTGTAGAACTGCACCCAAGACGGGACTTTATAGCCAAATAAGGAAGGTGGGTCAGTGCTCCCTAACCCAATAATGCACTCGCACATCGGACCCCCGAGCTTACACCTTCTCTCTGTTTAGAGTTGACTTTTACACGTAAGTTCCTTTGCGAATAATTAATCGAAGCCAGCAGTCATTAGCATGGAAATAACGGAGGATGACCTCGTTCCTCCGGTGGACTTGTCAGATGATAGACTTTTCCAATGGGACACATCAAGGCGACTGGAGTCTGACGACAACGATGGGTTCAGTAGTGACGCAGCAGTGCTCAGGAACAAAATAACATCGAGTCCTATTATAAGAAATATCTTCCGACTTAATTTCTCGTTAAACAAACCGTTGAAGGGCCTTGAGGAGCAGACAGGACCGAACGATGGTTATTTCATGACCAAGGAGATGCTGAGAGAATTTCAACCACAAGACCCTGAATCATTCGGTTCACAGATGGACGAAGACTTGGACGACTTTGACGATGAATTGATTCGATTGACTACTGCAGAAGGAGAAGAAACTCATATTAAGCCGAAAAAAGTGGCGGAGGAGGTCACTGATTCATATGTTCCCGAGTTAGATGAGATAGCTGTTTTTGTCCAAGAGTCCTCAATCACAATTGCCGATGGCTCAACGTTTCAATTACCTAGCCGAATCAGATCTGCCAACGTTTTGAAGGGAATGGTTTTGTCAGATGGATCTTACGATGAGGATAGTCTCGTACTTGCCTTAGGATCCCGCCTCTTACTGCTGGTTCGATTTTTTCAAGTGGAGACGGAAGTACGGCCATACGTTGTTCAATGGTGGAGAACCTCACAGCTCCAAAATCAAATACCCAAACTATCCGATGTTGGAAGGCAAGTACTGACTCACAAGTCAGGAAGGGCCATTGCAGTAAGTGC
Organism: Petasospora bimundalis; assembly: GCA_030569745.1. Taxonomy (NCBI): domain Eukaryota; kingdom Fungi; phylum Ascomycota; class Saccharomycetes; order Phaffomycetales; family Wickerhamomycetaceae; genus Petasospora; species Petasospora bimundalis. Next base: position 185,299 of record JAJMLR010000014.1, read on the forward strand.
TATGCAGAACGTGATACGGCTATATTACTGTTCTCAGACTCCCCGTGGAACTATGCTAGACAAGCTGCACAATTTGATATTTGATGGAACTGTGTTATATTCGTGTTTCTTGGATCCACTGGAAGGAGTACCGAGTCGTTCTCATGCAATGCTTGCCTCATTGATGGTGACATCGGGAAAGCGGTACATTATTCGTTTGTTCGAGTGGTGGATGGACGAGGGTCGAATCACCGAGCACACACCTTTATTGTTACCAAACCACTTTGAGGTTCCTGTATTCACATTACCCTTCAAGCAGTCACTGTTTATGATGATGGAAAACATGATAGTTCTTGTGAGCGTCAATAATATCTTATCTGCTGATTATAACTTTGCTTTTAAAGAATTTGCGGGCCAGTTCCCGGTGAGTTATTACAGATCATCCACTGCGCTAATCGCAGACTTACCAGAGAATGAAGTACTCATCGCATGTGAGGATGGTACTATTTACTCTGTTGTTGTGTATGACACAATTATTCATATCAGACCGATTCTAAAAGTGCCAAAGGTAAACAACTTTACTTTGGAAAAGAAAGAAGATGGATATCACTTCATGTACAGCAGCGACGTTACGAATAGTGGGTATATAATATTTGAAGATATCATTCATGATGGCTTAGCTACAGACTCTATTGCAGTGAGCTCTGGTGAAAGAGTTAATCGCTGGGACAACTGGGCTCCTGTTTGGGATGCTGAAATCATTGACACCAGAGAGGAGGGCCAAGAACTTTGGATGATCCACGGAAGGTCAATTTCAAGACTAAAATGTGGGTTAACTGCATGGAAAGAACCAACTGAGCTTTTACTGAAGTCAGCTATAAGTGTATACCACCATCGAGCGGGTGGAAACCTATATTTTATTGTTGGGTTTGTTGACAAAACGCTCGTTTTGAGAGTTGAGGGTGATGCTCTGGTAGATGTCACCGACATAGGCTTGGATTTAAACAAGCGTACCATTCATTTATCTAGTTTGGAAGATGTTTGTTTTCAAGTGACTGAGAATTCTATAGTTGTTTCGGCGTTCCAAGACAATGATATGGTTTTGTCTAAGGAATTTGATCACCCTTTGGTTTACGCAGATTGCTTCGAAAACGTAATTGCCACGCTAATGGAGAGACCTAATGGAGATGGAAACGTTGAGTGTTTGATGAGCATCTACAGAGCAGCTGGTGATCTTATTAAGGTATCTGAAGTGGTGATTATCGATGAAATTGTCAACTTTGTGAAGTTAATCATTTACGAAGGCTCTCTCTTGGTAATTGTGGGTTGTGTGTCTCACCTATCTCTTTACCTGAAGGGGGAAACAAACTTGACTCATTTATTTGACCTCCCTATCGATATTGAAGAACCACATGATCTGATTGCGGCTGAAAATGTGATATACATTAGCTCCAGAACGGGTGACTACACTGGCTATTCCATTTCGGGAAAGCTTCCAAATATCATATTGGAGAAAAAGTTCTCCTTCTCACTTTGCGACTCTCCTATTGAATTTTCCATGGGAACGGATCATATAATATTAGTATGCAAGAGCTTATGGAAACTGAAATTTGGTTCGAAGTTTGCGACACCAATCATCTTTAACGGTCCAAGTCGTGATAAGGATATTCTTTCCGTTGTTGCGGTAGGAGACACTAGCTATGCCATGATTCGTGAGGATGGATTTTCCCTTTTTGATATCTCGAGACAGGTTCAACCTGTTTTCAAAAGTATCAAACTGTCTGTTGTTCCAAGGAAGATGAAGTTTATACCCCACCTGGGCTTGTTTGCAGTGATCACAGAAAGAGAACTTTTGTTCACGAATAAGTACACAAAGCTGGAAGATAGACAATATTCAAAGAAAAACTCCGAGTTGTTTGGGGACCACAAGCCTCTGTGCTTATCTGATTGGACTGTTCCATCAGGTCAAAAAAAGTTTAGAAATCTCCTGGTCGGATGTTCTAGTAAATCTGGTGGATGTATGAAGGTGATAAACGTAAAATGTATTACGCAAAAGGGCACTGAGCCCATAGTTGAGGTTTATGAGCTACATGTCATGAAATGTTCCGGAGCAGTTTTGGCTATTGCACAGATGGAGGATCATTCAATTCTTTATTCCAGTGGCTGTGACTTATATACGTGCTCATACAACACCACGGATCAGAGGATGAACAGTTCCCAGCAGTTATACTCATTCAATTCTTTAGTAACAAGCATTGATACAAATGGGTCGAATGTATTGGTCTCAACCAAGGATTTTGCGGTCACTAAATTCATTTATGAAGACGGTCTTTTGAAATTAGTGGAAGAGAATGGCTCTGAACGCAAGGTCACTAACAGTTTGATCATGGCCCGTGATATTGCCATCACCACAGATAAGTTACATTGCAGCATTTCGGCAACAATTAAAGGAGACGCAATGTTTAAGGCATATCCACGATTTGTTCCCAAGTTAAAACGATGTGATTTTACGCCATTATGGTACAATTCCAAATCATTAAAAAGGTTCATAGCATTTGGGTTGGGTGGTGATATTCACTTATACACAATGTTGGACAAGGAACAGAAGGAGAGACTATCAAGATATTACTTGGGTGGAGAAAGCATCTTGCCAAAAGCGGCGACAAAGAAGGGACTTTGGTCGTTGGAGGGTGGACCATGGTTTGAATACAGAGATGTCAATGTATTTGAACATGACCGCTTCACGGACAATCTACCCGAAGATGTGGAGCAATTACTGGAAGCAGTTTCAATCTGATTAAAAGAAATTGGATGATCTGTATGTCATTTCATGCAAAGTGTTTTTTTTTTCTTCTAAAAAATGTAGTTGAAATAAAGCTTTACTTGTTTGAGGCATCACCGTACTGTAACTTAATCTTATCAAGCAAATTTGTGATTCTTGGACCCATCTTTGGCTGACCCGATTTCGTTGTCTTTGAGAGTCTTTCTTTCTTTCTTTCCCTTTCTTTACGTTTTAGTTCAATCGTCTGTACTCTTTCTTCCTTTTCCTTTTCCTTCTGTTCTCTAGCAGCTTTCTTTCTATCTTTTGCTAATTTTTGACGATCTTGGAACGTTAGCAAATTCTTCTTTCTCTCCGCTTCTTCTTCTCTTTTATTGCTTCTCTCGGGAAGTGCTTCACCAGCTTTTTCAAGCTCTTTGAAATATTTCTTTTTAAGTCTGGCCTTGTGCACAAGTGCCTGTTTAATCTCTCTATCTATGTGTCTCGTGTGTTAGTACATATATTGAGATGACAGCCAGATAACTTTATAGTTGATACGCACTCTTTGACTCCCTTCTGTCAATGTAAGGATTCTTCTTAGCAAATCTGCCTTTACTGTCGTTGAAAGCCATCTTTGAACCCTTATGTATCTTTCAAATTAACATTCAAAACAGTAAGAATCAGAAGGGCTCATCTCATAATATACAGAATTTTTTTTATCGCAGGAGGGCAGGGCTGTATAACCACCCGAAAACAAAGTTATAAATCCGAGGGTATAGAAATCCGAGGGCGCTTCGGTGTATGGTGAAAAATTGAGCGATGGGTCGAGTGCGTTTAATGACAATGAATACGTTAAAGTTGATACTTAAACGTCCTTTCTGAAGAGAAGTTGTATTGACAAAAGGACAAAGTTGGGTTATTTGCCATAAATCTGGTCATTGGCCAAAAAAAGAGCCCCTCATATCTTCCGCCCTTACTGGCTCCAAGTGCCTCTTTCATTCAACTTTTACTTCTCCCGAGAGTACACAGAGTTTCTAGACCGAGACAGATAACACAGATAGGAAAAAGGAAATCATTTACATGTCCTTCTTTCTCCCAGAGACAACTGTGCGCAGTGTAAGTCGCCAGGAGATGCTCCAATGGGCTGTGGTAAACTATGGAACTGCGCTGAGCCGGCGTCTTTTGCAAGCGTCAGTGATACCCAGAAGCATCTCCCCCAGTGCAACTTCAAGCTGGCTTTTAAAGAGAAAAACCAAACCACATTATAATAGATTCTCATCTACTCTGACGGACCAGCAAACGATAAACATCAGCACCGCAACAACAGCCAATACCGTTAGGGCAATTCTTCAAAAACCATCAAAGACGAAACCTGACATTGAAACTCTCCGATCTCTTTTGATTGATCCCAAGAATCAAACGGGATCTCTTCCACAGGATAGACATGAAGCATTGTTGTTGTTGCTGAGGTTCAAAAAGGCTGACTGGGTATATTCCATTCTCGAGAATAACATTCGGGATGACACTGAAAGGGCTATTTTCCTCGAGACTCTGGCTATTCTACAAAACAGTGACGAGATCAGATCTTTACTACAACCACTCGATATCAAAACACGAGACCGTCTTTTGAATACAGCAGTATATGACTTAACAGAAACACTTGGTCGTTCAAAAAATGCTCTTGAACTTTGGATCAGAGCTGCACAGGTCCAACTTCCTTCATTGAAAGTGGTTCATCAGCCGAATTCAAAAGTACTGATGGCCACCTTATTGACCATTCTTAACAAGATCAAAGAACCAAATGAAGTAATACAGTATGCTTTTGCATATATTCGGACATCGGAGGAGCAAACGGGTTTTTTACACAATCTTTCATATGCCTATTACATGCTCTCAAGACCAACTGATATCGTCAAAGTTTGGGAGAATACAAACGACGAATTAAGAACCTCAAGCATATTGTCCAACACAATTCAAGCATACACAACACTGAAAGATTATGACTCTGCTTTGAAGATCTTTTATCAAAACAAAAATCTTTGGAGCGACAAAATGAAAGGAGACCTTATTGCATCTGTGACTGCATTGAGATACAACGGCCAAGCATTCCAGCTCTTACGTCTATTGGTTCAAGAAGGAATAGTTGGGGAGACAAAGATAATTCGTGCGCTTGGCACTTTGTTGTACGATGGGCGTTTGAAGGAGTTTGATAATATTGCCAATCTACACAAATCCAAAGGCTCCAAGCACAGTCCAATGTTCTATAACATGTTGATGCAGAGACAACTGAAGTCAACAGAGCCAAATCAGTTCTATGAGCATTTACGTACCCTTTATGCTGATAAACAGAATACTACATCACGTACTTTTAGGCTTTTGTTTGAACAATTCGCTCAACACGGCCAAATTGAAGATGCCATGTCACTCTTGGAAGTACTCATTCAAAGACGTAAGAAGCTGACTGTTCACCATTTCACGCTTTTGGTAAAGATTTGTGAGAAATCTCAGAATGTGAACCAACTGGGTAAGATCGTAAGTGTGATGAGAAAGTTAAAGATCGATCCAGATGTTGGATTTGAGCGTGCTTTACTTTCGTTACATTACAATTTAAAGGATTACGAAGAGGTCCAAAGACTCTATAAATCTTCAAAATCGTTCAATGATGATTCCGCTTCTCTCATTTTGCTTATGAAATCGTATCTCATGAGAAGACAATTTGTCAGTGCACGTGAGGTGTACTATAAGATTCGATCAATGAAACACTCTAATAAAGGTGAACTTTACCTTGCCAAACTTGAATTTTTCACATTCCAAGGTAAATTTTTACAAGCTTTGAGTATTCTTAAAGAGATGCAAGTTCGTCATATCGTTATTGAACCAAGGCATTACAGAGTATTAATCAAAAGTTACAATAGATACAAGAAATACGAAGATGCACTTACAGTTTTCCAGATGGCAATCAGTGATGGACATCGTATTGATTCAGGGTTGTATCGAGAGTTTGTTATCACCATGGTAAAGACAGGTATCTTGAACGATAAGAACTTACAACGACCAACAGAGGCTGTTGATGAGATTATGAATCGTTATAGAAACAATGATTTACCTATTCGTGGTAAGCTTAAATTCAAATCTATCAAACCATTAGTGAAGTCATTATTGAATAGATATGATTCATTAGAGGCTTTTAGAATCATGCAAGAATTTACAGAAGTTGAAAAGACATTTGATATTAATAACAATATGAATTTCATGAAACAAGAGATGACATTATTTGCATCACAAAAGAAATGGAAATCATTTGAAATTGTTTATACCAATTTCCAAGAAAGAGTTAAAGATAGTTTAACTGAAGATAGTGAAGCTCCATTGAAATTGAAGAAGATTTATAACAGTATTATCAAATCAATTTACAAGTATTATGTTATTAAGAAAGATATTGCTGGATTTTCGGAGATGTTCCAAGATTTGATATTTGTTCATAAGTTTACATTTGATTCCAATCGTATGAATTGGGTTACACGTCAATTATTTAAGAGACCTTCGACTTTACATGATGGATTAAATATTGTTGAAAACAAATTAATTGGTGGTCGTATTGCCAAATCTCTTGTTAGAACTGAAAAGACTAAAAAAAGAAGATTAGGTCAAAGAATCATTGCATATTCTTATAAGGGAACGATTTTAAGACCTCATTTGGCATTAGGACTTTTAAATCAACATGAATTGAGTTGTACTTTATACACCCATATTTTGAACAGTTCAAGAAGAAGTAAAAAGGAAGTTTCTGAAGTTGTTAACCATTATAAAAATTTGTATCCACAAACTATGAAGACTTTAAATGAATTAAACCAAAGATTGGAAAGAAAGTTTAAGATGGAGGAAGAAAAGAAGAAGAAGAAAATACTGATGAATTAATGATAAACCGCACACACATATTTTTTTATTTTATTTTACTATAATTTTTGCATTATGATATTTGTCTTTCATTATCACGTCAATCTTGTATATATAAAAGGAATTTAATGACGTAATGACCGAAAGAGTCTATGTCTTTGTTAATACACATTTTGATTTAACATTGTACAGTTTAACTGTATGCTTATCTCAGCAAAACGCGGGGATCTTCGATTTTATATAAAAGCTTATTCCCGTTGGAAGTTACCTTGCAAGTTACTTACAAGTTATAACTGATTAAGTTTAACTGATTAAGTTTAGCTAAGTTACAATGCAATTACTCATCATCAACCCAAACTCTTCTCATTCCGTCACTGATAACCTTAAAAAGATATTGACTAATCCACCAGAATGTCAGCTGACATTTTATACTGGACCAAAAGATGCACCACCAGAGATTGATGGATTAGAAACTTCAAAATTATCTTGTATTACTTGTTTAAGAGATATTAAAGAGCAAAAATTGATAAAATTTGATGGATATTTAATTTGTTGTTATTCTAATCATCCATTAATTTATGAATTACGTAAATTAACTGAAAATCCTGTATTAGGTATATTTCAAGCAAGTTTAACATATGCAATAACAAGATCACCTAATAAATTTGGTATTTTAACATCTAATTTATCATGGGAATCAATTTTAAATTCAAATGTTAATGAATTTTTTGGTTATTGTAATTTACCATTATTTACAAAAACAATTGCATCAGAAATTAATGTATTATCATTATCAGATGAACAAAATTTTAATAAACTTGTTAAAAAGGCAAATAAGCTTGTTAATGAAGGTTCAAATACAATATTATTAGGATGTGCTGGATTATCAGGTTTACAAAATAAATTAATGGATGAAATTCCAGGTATAAAGATCGTCGATAGTGTTAATATTGGAATTGAACTCTTGTATTCCCTTGTTAGAATGGAGGTGGCTCGGTAAAAGACACATTAAAAAAAACCCTGTGTTTCCCGGCCGAAGCCTCGGATATTCTCGGATTTAAAGTACAAGCCCAGCTGCACCAGAACAAACCGAGGTTCATTATCTGGTGCTGTTCTGTTGACTTTGTACAATATTCAATAATATCATATGGTATAATATTTTTGTATAATATCATATGTTAATGTATAATATAATATAATACATTAATACTGTACTTTGTACGTAACATATTAACCGTTGGGATTTTTTTAAACTCTTTAGATAATAAAGGGTCCGGGGCACACTCGTACGGACGGCTTTAACGTGCATTGCCCGTGTGTAATGTCCGAGTAAAAGCCGTTCTTTATACGTTGTATGTAATTGGTTAGTTGTATAGTTTTTAATGTTTTTGTCTTTAATATAACATAGAAATACATAGAAGTTATCTATATAACATTAGACTCAACTTCTTAATGTTATGTTATATACTCAACTTCTGATTTATTTTAATCGGGGGCAAAAAAACTCGGCTTTACTGAAACCTTCATCCGAGGAAGTTATCCGGGATGCGCATATGTGCAAGTGAACAAAAAAAAAAAAAAAAGTCTTGTGTTTATAAGCTAAACGATGTGCCTAGCTTTTTTCTTTTAATTCCTTTGATGGTATTTGCCACCCTTAAATTCTTTTCATCTTTTCATATTCTTTTCATCTGTCATCTTTTATATGTCATCTAAACAGTAATCTTTACTGTCCAATGTTAAAACAATATTTTTTCAATTTGATGACTGCCGATAATATGATAACAACAAGGTCAGATAACCGTGGAACTGTACATAAGTTATTAGCAGCACAGGCAAGGATGTTAAAAGGTATTGTTCATCCAATACCATATGGTGTTAGAAGTCTCTTTATAAATAATCGGTCTAAATTTAGTGAAAAGAAGAAGCAAAAAGAAGATGATGATATTGGAATTCAAAATAAACCACAACTTCAAACAAAACATATTAAAGTCATTACACGTCAAGATATAATTAATGGTAAATATGATTTGGATAGAAATGAACCAAATGATCAAAAATTACCATCAAAGAGAATTAAAAAAACAACAACACGTCGTCATAGTAAACAATCAGGTTCAAATTCACCAATAATTTTAGAAAAAGAGGAAAAAATTGATAAACTAATGACAAGACACACATTTAATGGATTTGATGATTCAATTTTTTTAACAATCCCATTACAAAGACATTTATCACATGAAAGTGATACAACTTTTAATGATGCGTTATCACGTTCTGCATGATCTTTTCTCTCCCTCTCCACTTTAATGCCCTAATGAGATATGATATCCTCTTTTTTAATAGCTTTTTTTTTAAATTAATATATATATGAAAGTGTAAGATTATGTAAGCACCAAAATTATGAGCCCTGGGGGGTGGAATTTCGCCGCGAATACGTGTTATAATGATAAATTGATCAATGATGAATTTATCAATGAATTTATCAGTTTTATAACAAATTAGAGAAACAGTAATGTTTTCAATTATACAAAGAGGACAACACGTTTTGAACTTCTCATTGACACTTGTTGGTTTCATTGCAGTGTTCATTGCAGTCAGTTCATTGGGACAACTTTACTATGATGATGTTTGGAGTTCAACAGGTTTGATCAGTAATGTTCAACCGTAAGTATATTGATATGATATATTGATATATTGTATATTGATATGATATTAACTACAAAATAGACAAGCAACAGTCAAATTCAGTAGAAAGTTTGGATCAGCAAAAGGTGGTGCAAAGGAGAATAACAAACTTGTATTTGATTTAGAATCAGATTTAACTACTTTGTTCAATTGGAATACAAAACAAGTATTTGTTTACCTTACAGCAGAATATCCAGGTAAATCTAAAGAATCATCAAATAAAGTGACATATTGGGATAAAATCATCGTGCAAAAGGATAAAGCCAATTTAACACTTCATAACGAACGTTCCAAATATTCAGTTTGGGATGTTGAAGAGTCATTTAGAAATAGAGAGGCAATCGTTAAGTTGGAGTGGAACATCCAACCATACGTTGGTGCCTTGGTGTATGGCTCCACACAAGGAGAGACGAGAGTTGTGTTCCCAACACCTGAACAGAAAAAGCAATAGTTAAGTACATCTTATAAGTTATATGTTATATGTTACATCTTATAAGTTATATGCTACATGTTATATGTTAATGTTAATGTTAATGTTATATGTTACATCTTATATGTTAATGTTAATGTTATATGTTAATGTTAATGTTATATGTTGTAGATGTGTAGATGTAGATAAAACGCGAAAGATTGACGCGTTATATAACCACCGCATCAACACAAGAGCGCCGGGCCCAATGGACAGAAGAAACTCGCTGAGGAGCTCACCGACAAAGTCCCCCGAGAGGCTTGAGCAGAGCACTTCTGAGTTGATCAATGGTGTTTCACGACTTCAAATACAACATAACTTATTACCACAATGGGAATCCACGATGAGTTACCTTGGTGCTGATTTTGAAGATTTACAAAAGAATACATTCAACGTCTCGGAATCTACCATCTTCTACGATGGAGATAGGAATCCAATTACACCTGTAAGAAGGTCATTAAGTGGAAGTTCTATGGAGTTGTTAACTAAGGAAACCGAGACTACTAATAGAAGAAGAAGAAGAATAACAAGTGCACCTGAACATTTATCAATTGATTATGATCTCTTATATTCAAGGTTATCACAGTTACCAATGACAAATCGTAATGTCCATTTCAAATCAATACTATCACATTATTTGGATATCTTAAGAGAACATAATCTTAATCCATCAACTGATAAATTCATCATAACCATATACAACCAATTAAGATCCTTGGATATGTCTAAATTATCAAGAGTTATTGATATATTTGTTGATTCTCCTTGTAATGATGCTATGAAACTGTCAAATACATTGCATTTCAAAGAATATAACTGCAAATTTAAGTTATTCAAACTTTGGGTAATAAAACGTCGGAAATTCTCTGAAATAACTAAATCTCAAGAGATTTGGGATATCTATACAAGGAGGAAATTCTTCACTAAATGGTCTATGAAATATGGATATACAGAAGAATTTGAAGATAATGCAGATATTTTCCATAGAGTCAAATGCTTGATGAAATTTTGGGATATATGGCATACAAATATCAATGAAAGACAATCATTTGAACAAGTTGCAGATTTACAGATGAAATCTAAGCTATTTAAGAAATGGAAAATTAAAACAGATTTGAAATATGAAGAATTTAACACTGGGAAGTTATTGAAAAGAGTATTTAAGAAATGGAAACTTGAGACATTAAGTAAAAAATCATCTCAAATAAAGAAGAAATTGATTTTACAAAAATGGATTGCAAAATATCAAAATACCATTGTTATGATGACAGATGCACAAGATCTTGAAATGGCACTTCATGCAGGATTCTTCTTCACCAAATGGTTGAAGCAACATAAGAAAGTCTCATCTGTAGAGTACAATCTTAATGTCATCGCCAATGCTTATACACAAGAGAAATATCTTAAAAATTGGTCAGATCAACTCAAGTTTAAGACAATAGAAAACCAAGTACTTCGCCAAAGAGATTTCTTCTTGAAAAGATTTGTTATGCAACAGTTTAAAAAGAGATTTATTAATGATAATAAAGTTGGTATCTTACAGGATTCTAGAGAACTGAAGTTATTACAACTAATGCTAAGGAAATGGCATATGAAATTACATCTTCATGAAAATCACCGTATCATACAGTTTAAGGCATTTCATCAATGGAGAAGAAGACATGAATTGAACGTTAGGGCAAAAGAGTATCAATTGTCTCTCGAGAGGAAAAATTGGGAGAAATGGTGTGTTGAACTCATGAAAAGGCAGAATTCTTTAGAACTTAGCACAGCTGCATTTGAATCCTATTCACAGGTGATATATTTCAAGAATTGGAAATCCTGTTTGTTGAAAACCAAGGTTAATGAGTTGAAATCCGATCAACTCTTCATTGGTAACTTCTTGAAAAGATGGAAACAAAAGATGACAGAAATTGATGATATGAAGAGGGATTCGCTTATGTTCAATGAAGCAGGGTCCCTTACGTTGAAGTGTTTTTTCAATAAGTGGTTACAAAGACATGATGAATTCAAAGAGAAACAACTTGCACAAAGAATCCCAAAGTTTGAGGCATACACAAGAGTCAACAAATTCAAATCGGTGTTACATATATGGATGTCAATGCAACGTGAGCTTTTATCAAAAGAACAGCAATTCCAAAATGAGCATCTTAAGGAACTTTACCTTCGTCCAATATTCGAAGAATGGCTAGTCAAATCTGATATGATTGAACAGATGAAGTTACAAGCGGATGGGGTTAATAATTTGAATTTATTATCTACTGGGTTTGCCAAATTCCAATTAGCTCATTTCCGAGTACAGGGACTTGAACAGATGTTATTGGAACATCAAGAGGATGTTGATTTCAAATCACTTTTAAAGTTTTTGAACTTGTGGAGCTTACAATTGATGAAACGTCGTCGAGATAATGAGGTTATCGACAAGTTTCAATCGAGATGGAATAGAGCACACATGAGAGCAATTCTTTTGTTATGGCAAGGTAAGAGTATGGAATCAGCATCAAAGAGAATGATTACATCTGAAGAAGAGGAATATGAATCAATGAATGGTGACGATCCATCTATTGAATTACCACACTTTATGGGATTCAGTCCAATCAAGATGGAACTTGAAGATGATGAAGAATCTCCTACAAAGTATAAGGGACTTTTGAAAAATGGCAGATCACCATTTTTACAAACTCCACAAAAGGCCATTGTGGATTCATATGGTATACCAAGCACAAGGGGATCATCCATACCGGGTAGTGAACGTATAAGACGTCGTAGGATTGATGCATTGAAAAGTCATTATTCCCAAATAAAATATGCCATACCGAGTCCCCTTAAAGATACACCTGGTGCCATTGTTTCATCTAAATCAAAGAAGTTGGATTTTGGTGATTTGAAAATATTTAGAAGTGGTTAATAAAATTATGAATCTTTTGACTTCTTATTTGTTTCAAGTTCTTGATCATCCATTTCTCTTTCTCTTTTAACACGAATTAAATCTTGAATTCCCATTTTGGACATCTTTGGGTTTCCAATTGAATCACTTTTAATCTCATGTTCCATTTTAACCTTATTCTTAAAGAAAGATGTTATACCAACTTTTTGATCAACTTTTTTAATCAAATATACTCCATCATTTTGTGTTTTACCCACGTCTTTACTAACTTGATGATATTGTAAGTTCTTTGTTGCTTTTCCATATTTTTGTAAGCATTCTTTCCCGAGATCTTCACTCCATTCTTCTTTGCTTAACCATCTATTCCATTCTTTACTACCTGGTTCCAAGATAATGGGCATTCTTGAATGTAACCATTTCATATCATCCGGTGAAGGACCAGTGATGATTGTAAAAGTACCCAGTGGGGTTTCTTCACTTTGAAACTTGACATATGAAATCATCCCAGCCATAAAGATCAATTTACCATCTTTGCGACTTATGTAATAAGGGATCTTATCAATTTTTTTACTTTGACCAACACTCTTATGTAACCATTCATAATATCCATCCATAGGTATAACACATCTGTTTTGAGAACCACGAGTTGATTTCCAAATCTTTGAAGATTCAATAGATTCCAATCTAGCATTAAACGTCTTATATTGATCATTTTTGGACCGTTGCTTACTCCAAAATGGAATGACACCCCAGGACATCCATTCAAGTGTTGGTTTACCTTGGTCAATACGTAGTGTTGGTACGTTGTTTGTAGGAGAAACATTATAACTTGGAGCTCCTTCTCCAGTAACAACTACTTCCATTTGATACTCATTGAGTGCCAACTGAAGGGCTTTAGAATCCTACAAATTGTTAGTAATCTGCAATACCACAAAAACACCAATGCACAACTTACCATTGACATAGCATAACGACCACACATTAAGAAATTATTAACAAATTAAGGGAAAATTATCAACAAACTAACAAATTAAGGAAATTATCAACAAATAGTTTGAGTAGGCTGCCAATTACTGTCGTGTCAACCCGAGCCCGAGGGAACAAAAACAGCAATTGGAAGAGCTCTCTCTCTCTTTCTCTCTATGGGAATATTGAAGACAACAAACGAGATGCTTCGACTGTCGGGATTGAAGCTTTCAGGTGCCAATGTGGTGGGGAGAAGGATTGTGGGTCCAATGACCGCACGGCTCGCACAGCGTTCTCTTGCGACTCGGTACCCTCGCCATCCCTATGCTCAAGTTTATAGGCCTCGTCGGAACTGGACAAAAGTGTTATTGACATTCTTTGCCGGATGTGGTGTTGTATTTGGTGGTCTTTGGTATGTTTATTGGCCACATCATACTTTCTCTACAGAAGTGGCAAAGATATTGAGAAAGGGACTTTGGGCTGAATCGGAACGTGGTGGACATGATTATCAAAAGGCATTGGAATATTATTTGGAGGCATTAGAATTTGCTAAAAATCAAGAACTTGATCCATTAAGTGATGAATTCACAGGAATCCAATTGAAAATTGGTGAAATGTATGAAAGAATGTCTATGAATCATGATGCATTGATGGTTTATTCTGAAATCTCTGCTTCTTATTTAAATGCCTTAACACAACCAAATGTTGTTCCAAATAATTTGAGACCACATTTAATTCAAAAAGATCTTAGAGTTGTTATTAAGAGCGTGGAATTAAACGTTCAAAATCCACAAATGTGTAAAATGATTTTACTTACCCATTTGCTCGTTGCTCAAGAGGAAGTTTCTAAACGTAGTGCTACTGCTGCAGAACTCATTAGTAAAGATCACCCTCGTCAGGGAGTTGAAGAAGAACTTTTAACTGAAGGTTCAGTATCAATTGAAGCACAAGATCCACAACTCTTAACGTCTAATTCTATCAAATCAGATGCTACTGGAACCGATGGTGTAGTTGTTTTACAACATAATCGTGAAGCTTGGGAACCATTTGCTGATGAATTATTTAATGCTCGTGATATTTATGTTGCTATTTGTTTAGCTAGTGGTGATATTGCCTCTGCTGCTCGTGCAAAGACAGCATCAACAGAATGGATGCTTAATGCTGATCGTCATCCAGGTGAGATATTAATGTCTCAAACGAATTTAGGATCCATTATGTATTTAAATGCTCAGGCATTTGAAGATAAACTTGTTAGAGGTAAAAAAAATGGATTATCAGATACAGAATTGAAATATGATGAAGCTGCATTACAACAATCATTGAAATTGGCTATTAAGTGTTACGAATCTGTTTTGGATTTTGCAAAGAAATTACCAGTGAACTTACGTCGTGAAGAGAGATTAGAAGAAGCCATTGCACTTTCAACATATGGATTAGGTGTTGTAAGATTGCATTCTGGTGATCTCGTACGTGCTAGAACACTGTTAAGAGAGGCCAGACTCCGAGCCAAAGGTGCTGGATTTGACGATTTGGTCATTCAAGCTGAAGAAGAGTTGCAAAAAGTCACAAGGGCCATTGAAGAACGTTCTGCACAAGAAGATGAGACAAATCAAGATGAAACGGAGAGAATTAAGAAGTTGTTGGAGCAGGCCGAACCAAAATCAATCGATTTCACCGTCCAATTGGGTAAAAGAGTCGAATAAATAGCATTTCACTCAATTTATTGTATATATATATAATTTTGTGTAGATTATAACCATTTGGTTGCCATGGCAACGATTCCCGAGGAGGGGGGTTTCGCGCCAAATGGAAAAAAGTACCCGGGAGCCTCTCGAGGGCTTCTTCGAGCTTCATGAGAGGAAGTACACACACCCATTTAACCTTTCTTTAAGTATGAGTGTAACAAGTCATTGGATCCGTCGGTCCCCCGTGGTACTACGGCAATTTACCAGAGTTCAAAAGCGTCTTCAACACGCTCAAACACTCACTTCAAAGACCAGTGGTTCTCTTCATCACTATTCTGATCCCATTAATTATGGTAATGATACGATCCGTAAGGTGTTTGATGATGATATCTTTTGGCAGAATTTCCATCATCCAAAGAACCCATCTACTAGTCCCTGGGCACTTTTAGGTATTGAGCAGAAGGAAACAGGACTATTTAGAAATCCTTATCTTACTTCTCCATCGGGATTAAGAAAGTTCTCCAAGGATTCATTGACAAAGGCACATGAGATAGTGGAACAGTTGATAAAACCACAATCAGAAGAAGGACTGAAGAAGTATATCGTCACACTGGACCGTCTAAGTGACATTTTGTGTCGTGTTATTGACCTTGCAGAGTTCATTAGAGTGGCACATCCATCAAAGGCATTTATCAACGCTGCTCAAGAGTGTCATGAAGAGTTATTTGAATTCATGAACGTTTTAAATACCACTCAGGAACTTCATTCGAACCTCAGTATTGTTCTCACAGATAAAAGGATTAAAGACACACTTTCAGATGAAGAAGTTCAAGTTGGACAGATTCTCTTGGCCGATTTTGTGAAATCCGGTATCACCATGGATGATGAGACTAGAAACGATTTCATTACTCTTTCTCAACGTATTGCACTAATGGGTCAAAGATTTACTACAAACGTTGGTGAACCTGGTACCGATTATGTCATTATACCAGCTGTGGATATGAAAGGAATGGATAAACAATTACTTTCACAACTTTCAATGGATTTAACAAGATCTAATTACAAAGTCCCCACTGGTGGCTACTTAACACATGCTGTGTTAAGATCATCCCCCAATGAATCTGTGAGAAAGAAAGTATGGATTGGTATGCATTCAACATCAAAGGAGCAAGTTTCTGTCTTGGAAGATATGCTTCGTCATCGTGGAATTTTGGCTCATGTTTTAGGTAAACCATCATATGCTGCTTATCAACTCGATGAAAAGATGGCTAAAGAACCGGAACACGTTTTAAACTTTTTATCTAAATTGGCACAAGAGACAAGAAAACATTCGGTTGCAGAATTAAGATCATTAGCAGCATTGAAACAACGTCAATTGGGACAGCATAATCATCCTTTAAGCGATGAGGAAGTGGCCGAGTTCTTGAAACCATGGGACAGAGATTACTATTCTACAGTATACACCTCATCTCAACGTTCATCAAATCAAGAACAACTCTCATCCTATTTTTCTCTTGGTTCGGTAATGCAAGGTCTTTCTAATTTGTTCTCCAGTATCTATGGCATTCAACTCGTACCTGCCCGTCTTGTTCCCGGAGAGTCCTGGTCTTCTGATGTTCGTCGTTTGGATGTCATTTCGGAGTCGGAAGGTTTAATTGGTGTGGTTTATTGTGACTTGTTCCAACGTAGAGGTAAGACTCCAAATCCAGCACATTTCACTGTTTGTTGCTCAAGAAAGATTTATGAAGATGAAGCACCAGAAGAATTAAAATTGATTC
Source organism: Petasospora bimundalis (assembly GCA_030569745.1). Taxonomy (NCBI): domain Eukaryota; kingdom Fungi; phylum Ascomycota; class Saccharomycetes; order Phaffomycetales; family Wickerhamomycetaceae; genus Petasospora; species Petasospora bimundalis. The sequence continues at coordinate 202,403 of JAJMLR010000014.1, forward strand.
AAACTGGACTTTCACCTTTAACAAATGAGAAATTCCAACTACCAGTGATTTCACTGGTTTGTAACTTTGAACGTCATGGTGGAATTGGAAAATGTCTTTTGACTTTAAGTGAAGTTGAAACGATTTTCCATGAAATGGGCCATGCAATGCACTCTATGCTTGGTCGTACCACTTTACATAATACCAGTGGAACTAGATGTGCTACAGACTTTGTCGAATTGCCATCGATTTTGATGGAACATTTCGCAAAGGATCCTCGTGTTATTCGTACATTTGCCCGTCACTATCTCACAGATGAACCTATCCCTATGCCATTATTGACAAAGTTCAAAGAAGAGAGTCAGTTCTTGATGCATACAGAGTCGTACTCACAGATTAAAATGGCACTTTTGGACCAGTTATTACATAGTGATGTTGTCTTGAACGAACAGTTTGACTCAACTACTTTATACCATGGATTGGAGACCAAGTTGAGGGTTTTCGCCGATACAGAATCTAATTGGCAAGGCAAGTTTGGCCACTTGTTCGGTTACGGTGCCTCTTACTATTCCTATTTATTGGATAGGGCAATTGCTTCAAAAGTGTGGGATCACTTGTTTGAAGAAAACCCATTGAGCAGAGAGCACGGTGAGAAATTCAAGAATAGCGTTTTGAAATGGGGTGGTTCAAGGGATGCTTGGTTATGTGTTGCTGATGTTTTAGATAAGCCAGAGATTGCCAAGGGTGATCAAAGGGCTATGGAAATCATTGGTGAGACAAATTTGAGCGTTTGATTGATATTCTGAACATATTATTATTTATTATTTGCATTATAATCACAACTCATAATATCTGTGAATTGTAGATCTACAAGAGTCAATTCTCTATTATATTTCAAATATCCACATATTAATCAATTACCTGTAATAAGCAACTTCTCCATCTTTCCAGACTTTGCCATCTTTGATCTCCAAGCACAGTACTCCCTTGAAGTTACAATCTCTGGATACTTTAAAGGTTTGTCTTCAGTCACAACACCGGGCAATGGCTTCATTAAATAATCGTTATCAAATCCAAGGAAATAAGGAAGTGAGTAACGATCTCTACCTTCTTTGTTGTTAACAACACGATGTACTGTAGAGACAAGCTCACCATTGGAAATACGTTGCAAACAATCAGCGACATTAACAATTAAATGTCCTGGAATTGGAGGTACTTCAATCCATTGACCACGCTTATTAATGACTTGAAGTCCAGAGACTTCTCCTGGGTTCACAAAAGTGAGCACTTGGAAATCTGTATGAGGGCCAATACCATTTTGTTCATTAGCAGTATGTTCCTGAACAGGATAATGTATAACTCTAAGTCCACCAGATGGTGCTTGAATAGCATCATCAAAGTAATTCTCTGATAATCCAAAGCTTAAGGCAAGTAAACTCATCATTTTACGTCCCATTTTCAAGCATTCCGTTTCATAACTCATGAGAATTCCCTCCATCTCTGGAACAGCTTCTGGCCATCTATTAGGATAACAATCCTTTGCCTTTGCCTCAGGTGGTGGGATTGGATCATAAGCAGGGTCATAATTGACATTGAAAGCTTCATAGAGATCATTAAACTTATTTCCTGCCTTATTGTACTTCCCCAAAGGGTGATAACCCAAGTATTCTCCAGCTGGGAATGTCTCTGTCCAGAGCTTCATCTTCTCTTCCAATGGTAAGGCAAAGTACTTCTTACCAATTTGGAAGGAACCATCAACGACATCTTGTGGAATTGAGTGGTTCTTAATATAGAAGAATCCCACCGTGGAGGCAACATGTTTGAGTTCCAGTGCAAGCAACTTACGCTTCTCCAAGTCAGGAGAGTTCAAATCTTTTAAATCCAGCACAGGGATCTTATCGAAATCCTGTTTAAGCTCACCAATCTCCGACGTTGAAAGTTGGATCTTTGTACCGTTCTCCAAGGTTAGAGTTAAAGGGTTTGTAGTCTCCGTTGTTGTCATCTTCAAATTTGTCTTCTCCGATAAATCAAAATACGCCAGTATGTAAAATGGGGTCCATTACCACCGTATTTTATACACAATAACAAGAAAGTGGGAACCCAAATTGGTGATTGTGCTTATCATCCGGGGTAATTTCCCGATTAAGCGTGTCGGCCGAGTGCATGGCAGTGCATGAGAGGAGCTCCGTCATTAATACCCACAAATTACCCAATTGGGGGTATTCTTTTCTTCTTTGCTGAAGTTAGTGCTGCAAATGTTTTCATAAGATATGATAAGATATTAATTATTTCATTGGGGTTTGTTAATGATCAGTTTTGGTGTCGTTGATACTCAAAATATTCGGCGAGGGGTGTGTGTGTGTGCGGGATGTCAGGGGTTTCCACATCACTGAGTGGATATCGTAACAAACTCCCTACTCCAAACAATAGATTAACCCCTCAAAAAGAATATAATCTAATCTAAGATTCCGCCGGTGTTACGACGGTGATACCACAGTTATCCGAAGGTGACAACTCAAAGCGATATCAATCTGAACGCTTTACCTTATGGGTTTTCAAAAGTTTAAGCCGAGCTTTCCCACACATGCGCACTGATATACCGCATTGGGAAGTCGGTTATATCAAAAAAAGAAGCGGAGATTGCTTGAACAGATGTTTTGATGTCACATACTAATCCATATCTGATAATAGGAATTGAATTCCGTGAAACATGTGTGATTACGCTGATCCTGCAGCGGAGTGATATAATGATATGTATGTTGGGGGCTTATCTCTAAAATTCCCAAAAAAGAAAATAAATATGGATCAGAGTCCCCAATGTCTACAGTTATTTCATCGGATATATCCATAATGTCACAAACTTGCAGAAACAAAATATGGGGTTCCTAAGTGCAATTGCCCTCAATGAGGACAAAAACACCGGTGTTAAAGTCACAATGCTTCAAAATCCAGATTTAACTCCATTACCACCATACAGGAGAACTTGGAATTGGTGGGGTTTTACAACATACTGGCTTTTAAACAATATGTCATTATCTTCTTTTACATCTGCAGCGGCCATCATTGGATATGGTCTCTCAGTTCCTTCAACAATGGCAGTTGTCATTCTAGGTAATTTTGCTATCTTGGTAACCACAATTTTGAACGGTCAACCTGGTGCTGATCATCACATCTCTTTTACAACTTATACAAGAATCTTATTTGGTACTTGGGGGTGCTACTTGGCCATGCTTATGCGTGCTGCCCTTGCTGTTGTATGGTTTGCTTCTCAAAGTTGGCTTGGTGGAATGATGATCAATACTACCATCTCTACTCTATCACATACTTATTTGGTTTGGGAAAATACATTACCAGATTCAGTACCATTTACTTCAAAGGAACTTTGTGGATTTATAATGTTCCAGATTATCATCTTACCATTTGTGCTTTTCAAACCACACAAGTTTAAATTTGTTATGCTTGCATCATCATTTTGTGGATATATGGCTATGATTGGTATAACTATTGCTGCAGTCGTTGATAACGGTGGTTCCGATGGTCCTTTGATGTCAGTCAAGGCTAACACTGTCCATGGATCAGCATTTAGTTGGGTCTTTATGAAATCATTTTCGTCATGGTATGGTGGAAGTTGTGTTGGTGTTGTTAACAAACCTGATTTCACAAGATTCTCAACTCATAGATATTCTCAAATTCTTGGTTCCATCATTGGTAAATTGTTCTTAGCAACGTTCATTCCTTTTATGGGTATTGTTACAATTTCTGCCGTTGAAGGAAAATGGAAAACTACCAGTTGGACTTTAAATACTGTTCTTGACAATTGGTTGCTTCATTATTATACACCAAAAGTACGTGCTGGTTGTTTCTTTGCATCTGTTTCTCTTTGGTGGGGACAAATCGTGTTCAGTACAGTGGGTAATTGTTGGTCTTTTGGTATGGACTTTGCTGGTGTCTGTCCAAAGTACATTAATATTAGACGTGGTGGTCTTATTGCTCTTCTTTTGATTTGGATCATTCAACCATGGACAATGTATAATACAAACACAAATTTTGGTACTGTCATCAGTGGATTCTCAGTGGTTTTATCACCAATGGTTGCCATTATTATTTGTGATTATTGGATTATCAGAAAGCGTAAGTTGAAATTGACAGATTTGTATACAAATTCACCAGATGGTATTTATTATGGTTATAAGGGATTTAATGTTCAAGCATTGACAACTTTCTTTGTTTCATCGGTACCAGGTCTTCCAGGTTTGGCGCATGCATCCAATTCATCAATTAAGCTAAATAACACTGGTATCATTCACTATTACTATGGTAACACCGTGTTTGGGTTCAGTATTGCCTTTATCATGTATTGGGTTCTATGTACCATTTGGAAACCTAAAGGACTGGGAGAAATGGATGATGCAGATTACTATGGTACTTATTGGCCTGAAGAGTGTGAATATTGGGGGGTCATGCCACAAGATCAAGTTGAGAAATCTGTTTTAGAGAAATACGTTACCTTGGGATCACCAGATGAAGAGTTATTGAGTGAAGAGATTGAATCTGAGAGTTTAACCAAGGAGGCCGTTGTGGTGGAGGAGAAATCTCTATGATCGAACATAATGGGTAGCACAGACTAGTGCTTTATTACACTTTCGTTTCTTTTATTTAGTCGTTAGAGAGGACACAGAACTCTATATAAACACATTTTGATTATAAATGGTCTCTTAGTTAAAGAAGTATTACAAATAGCATAGATAGAGAGAGAGAGAGAGAGAGAGGGAAAGTGCCCCATAACCACCGGTACGCACACACACACACAGTCTCTCTCTCTGTTTTCGCGAATTATATACGGAGCGGAAAATTAAACCAGAAAAGAACGTCGCGTTAACTTTCAACGTAAACAACGAGGGGAAACGCGTACAAATCAAAAATTGTATTTGATTGGGAAAATGAGTAGGGACCAATCACAGTTATCCAAGAAGCTCCGTCCGCTTTACGATGCGGTGTTTGAGCTCCGGGATGACGAGACCAACGACGTCATCTATGAGATCTTCAACGTTGTTCCGGACAAGAAGATTTACCCAGATTATTATGATTTCATTAAGGCTCCAACATCTCTTAATTCGATAAGAAAACGTTTAACCCATTATACTACCCCAAATGAGTTTATTAAGGACCTTGCACAGATTGTGTGGAATGCAAAGACGTATAATGAAAGAGGTTCCTTTGTATACCGTTATGCTGATATCATTGACAAGTACATCATTGAAGTTGTTATTCCAAAATTGAAGAAAATGGGGTTTGACGTTGGATATCCTGATACAGCTCCAATAAGTGATGGAATTGCAGGTGTGCTTATGGCTTATGACTCAAAGACACCTGCCCCTGCTGTCATTCCACCACAACAACCAGCACAACAATCTGCAATGCATTCACTTAGATCAACACCAGGAAGAGACATTGATGATGATGATGGTTACAATTCAGATGAGGATCATAGTGTTCTAAGTATGAAGAAGAGATCTCATACACCAAGAGAATTAAGTTTCAAAAGAGGTAGACCTCCTGTCATTGACAAACCTTTTGAACAAAGAATCAAAAACGTTTTGAGATCATTAAGAAAGGAAAAAGATGAAACTGGTGAAACTTTAACGATCATGTTTGATCGTTTACCGGATTCAAGAGATTATCCGGATTACTACAAAGCCATCTCTCAACCAATTTCCCTTGATGAAGTTAGAAAGAAAATTAAACAGAGAAAGTATAAAGATGTTGATGCATTTGTACTCGATATGAAAGTAATGATTGGTAATGCCAAATATTACAACGACGAAAGCAGCCAAGTGTTCCGTAACACATTACTTATGGAGTCATACTTTACCAAGCACTTGGAGTTTGAACTTAAGAGACCGGATACTGATTTCATTTCATCTGATGACTTGAAGATCCCATTAGAACAGCTGGAGTTACACGGTAAACTCTTCAAGATTGGTGATTGGATTTTGATTAATAACCCTAATGACCCACAAAAGCCAATTGTGGCTCAGTTGTTTAGAATCTGGCAAACACAGGATGGCCAGCGTTGGATCAATGTCTGTTGGTACTTGCGCCCTGAACAGACTGTTCATAGAGTGGACAGATTGTTCTACGATAATGAGGTCTTCAAATCAGGTCAATATCGTGACCACTTGGCTGATGAGATTTTGGGTAAGTGTTATGTTGCCTATTTCACTCGTTACCAAAGAGGTGATCCGGCTATCGCATACGAGGGACCACTCTTCATCTGTGAATACAGATATAATGACAATGATAAGAACTTTAACAAGATCAGAACATGGAGAGCATGTTTACCCGATGAGGTTCGTGATGTTGAAGATCCAATTACTCCATTACCTCAAATGCGTATCTTCAAGAAGTTTGAATCTCCACTTAAACATTTACTCCCACCAAATGCAACTACACATATGCAAATTCCAGAACCAACCATTGGTGCGCCAAATGCCCCACCAGTCCATGGTGCTGTGTATTTGAGAGAAATTGATGAATCTGATGATCTGGGACAATACTCAACATCACGTATTTGTCCAAAGTATATACTCCGTCCTAATGATCCTGCCCCTGGTGATGTTTCATCGTTGCAGCAAACTCCTTCATTGGCGAACTACACAAGAAATGTGACAGCCACACAGGTTCAAACCTCAAATATATATCATGCTGCACCAACATATATTCCACACTCTGGTGCATCTTCATTCACGTTACCACTTCCTGTCAGAAGTGCCGTTGCCGGTATCACAAAGATGGACGTTTCCAATAACAAACGCAGAGCACCAGGTATGAATATCACAGAAGAAAGTCCAGTGATATGGTTTAGAGCACCTGGTGTCAAGGTGTTCAACCGTCTTGCAGATGGATTAGCCGTTGAAAAAAGAGGTATTAGAGTTGGTGTCAAAGGTGAAGAGGATGCCCGTACACATATTATAGAGGATATTGCTGGAAGTGGATTTAGTGGAGTTGTTAGAACAGGTCACAGTGCAAAGTACCTAGCTTGGAAGAGACAAAAATTGGAGGCCAAAAATTGAATAACTTAGAGAGACAGGGTTTGTACTATATCAAATAAAAATAAACATGTTTAACGAAGAGTTAAGTAGAACAACTGCTGCTAAAGCTGTGATGCCTCAACTTACAATTTAAGCAAAGAGCAATTTTTTTTTCGACTCAAACTACGTCATATTTATCAATGCAAAAAGTAACATAACATAACTAAACAAGTGTAAGAAATCATAAACGAAAAGTTGAGGTTGTGGCAGTGCGGTGGCCATTTCGACCATCATGACAAAGAGGATAGGGTGTTGTGGTCAGTGGTATATATATATTTTTTGTTCTATTGGTCATGAAGTTTCAAGATCAAGAAGAGAAGATACCCCAGTATTTTTCGACACCGTAAGTACCAGCATCCTTCCACAAATCGTTGTAAGTGGTGAAAAGGATGACCTGGTCAGCGACTTCGTCACCAATACTTTCAAGGGCGAGCACCTGGTTAGCAGCTGATGGGACAGCAGAACCATAGGAGTCACCTTGTGTTGGCCAACCGGTCTCAGTGATCAAGACGTCCTTACCGCTACAGACTTCACCAATGTTGGCGATCTGAGTCTTAAGGAAAGTACCAGACTCACCAGCGGTGACACCACCATCCCAGAATGGGTGAGAGTTAACGGCAACATAGTCAGAGTAGTCACAAAGTTCTGGATTGTTCTGAACAGCAACCAAAGTATCAACGGAAACAACGTAACCGTCATAACCAGCATCTGAAAGGTAAGATCTTGCGGATGCAATGGCTGTCTTAATCTCAGCTGGGGTGTTATCACCAGAGTTAACCAATTCGTTACCAACAGAGACTGTGTAAACGTCATCCCAAGAACCGACAGAGGAAACAGCATCGGAGATGATAGTGACAGAAGCTTCAATCTTGTCCAAGTAGTAAATACCCAAGAACAACTTTTGACCGGAGGCCTTAGCAGAGAACAAAGTAGAGACACAGTCACAGTCAGTATCGTAGACACGGATCAATTCGAATTGACTCAACTTCTCAATATCGGAAGCGATGACATCTGTAGACTTACAAGAACCAGAGTCTGTGTATGGGGAGTAAGTGATACCTTTACCAGATGCATATGAAACACCACCAGTGGATGTAGATGAGTAAGCAGAAGAGGAGGAAGAGGCGGTCTTTGAAGATGACTTAACAGATGCAGATGCAGTTGAAGAAGTAGCAATTGAAGAGCTCAATGTTGTAGTACTAGAAGTAGATGTAGCCTCTGTTGTTGAAGGTTCAGCAGAAGAAACTTCAGATTCAGATTCATAAGATGAGAATGACTCAACCTCAGACTCCAAGGAAGATTCAGATTCCAAGGCAGAAGCGAGTGTAGTGGTGGCATCTTTGGCATCAGCAGCAATTGTGACAACCTCGGTGACCATGACGGTGACAACATCACGCTTCTGGTGATCGTGATGACCGTGGATGAGTGGTTGAGCGGTGGCAAGAGCCATAAGGAGCGGGAGTGTGAATTTCATGATGTGTGTGAACAGACTATTTGAAAAGGAATGATTTTGTCTGTTAAAATGATTGAATGCTCAATGCTCAATGGGAAATATCAAGAAAGAGAGTCAGGAAAAAACAGTGGGACACGTCCAATATTTATATAAAGGGTGGGTGATGTCATGTTGTGAGTGTACCTTTTCCGCAGTTCTAGACGCCTCCCCCTTAGGAGCCTGAAGGGGTCTCGAGACGCGTTTCCTGCAGTGTGACGCGTCACCTTTTGACACACGCGCGCCGGTTGTCGCGCGTTGATGTTGTTTTGTGCGAGATGAAGTGTTTCATTAAGAATTTTTTCTTTTCCCAAATCAATCACATTTTATGTCATATCACATCATCTTTGTTTTATTTAAAATTAATCCAAATTGAGTAATAAAGAGGTTATTTACTTCTTTCCAACATAGATATTAGCCAAGAGAAAAAACATTCCTCAAGGGGGGGGGACCTTTACAGAGAGGCTTTCGTAGTGTTTACACAACAGGCTTATAACGGCCCCTTTCAATGCTGAGCCACCGAGTTTCCCAATCAGCCCCCCTAACTAAGGCTTGAAACCTAGTAGGGATTTCTCGGCATACACACATCAGATCGAAATAGAGGCTGATTCTTAATCTAATAGAGGGCTCATGGAAAAAAAAAACACACACACACACACGGAAATGGTAAATCAATTAAAGGGAGGTGCGACGAAGCACCTTTCAGTATGGTGAGGCAAGGAACGTTGCCCGATGAGAAAGTGTGAAGAGATATGGGGCTGGAACGTTTTTTTTTTTTTTTGTATTAGATGTAGCGACCTAAAAGGGTAAAATTGATTGATTCAAGTTAATATGTCAATACAACATAGAATGTATTTCGTTGCTATGGTGATTTAGGACGTATGTGTGTCTCGAATGTACGAGTACATCTGGAACTTATTAATCATTCCCCATTGAGAATAGTCATGTTCAATCCCCGGTATACAGTTCTAGATCAGTCGTTTCTTCTTTTGCACGGGGTTGTTATGCGACACAACGTTTGATCTAGGCTTTTAAGATCACATACAGTAGCATACCGGTTCGGGCATCAATCTAACTAGCGGAGTTGTAAAACTTTAACCGGATCAGCATATCATGGGAAAATGCAACTAATATGGAAATATACTACAGTTCTCTTGATTTCTTAACTCATTAACAATGTACAATAAACTCCAACTAAATTATCACTTTTTTTGGGGGGTGAAAACAACTTAGGAAGAGGTCATAACCTGCCAGACACGGATGACAGAGTCAGTGTAACCAGCGAACAAGTTCTGACCGTCAGCGGACCAAGCAAGGGAGATGGCCTCTGGGTCTCTAGCCTTACCGGAGGTAGCAAACTCTGGCTTGAGCTCGTCAACCAACTCACGCTCCTGCAAGTTGAAGACCTTGATGGAGGAAGCGGTAGCAGCAGTCAACCAGTATCTGTTTGGAGAGAAGGCCAAAGCGTGGACCTCGTCACCAGCTGGCAAGGTGTACAAAACCTTCTGCTGGTTCAAGTCCCACAAGATGATCTGACCGTCCTTACCGGCAGAAGCAACCAAAGTTCCATCTGGGGAGATGGTGATGGTGGAAACGTAACCATCGTGACCAATGTAGTCACCGGTCAAGGAGTAAGTGGACAAGTCCCAGGACTATATTCAATTGTTAGTATAACGATACTCGGGGTATTAAGCAAAAAAAATAAGATCAGATATTCCAATATTTGGAGGTTTGCAATTGTTTGATCAGAGATCTTGGTGATTAGGTATGTCTCATTCGAAGCTGGCAAGCGACGTCCGAAGTAGCAAATATGTGTAACATCATATCAAAAAATGGAGGGTGCCAAAAGTTGGAATATCTTGATCTAAAGAAAAGCTTAGTAAAAACAAAAAAAAATGGTTATAACATACCTTAACCAACTTATCCCAACCAGCAGAGATGACGGTTGGGGTGTTGTCTGGAGAGAATCTGACAGAGGAGACCCAGTCGGTGTGACCGGTCAAAGTCTTCATACACATACCAATGGTGTTCCAGACCTTAACGGTCTTGTCTCTGGAAGCAGAAACAATCTGTCTGGAGTTCTTGGCAATAGAAACGGACAAAACATCACCATCGTGACCAACGAATCTCTGGGAGGTCTCACCGGTCTCCAAGTTCCACAATCTCAAGGTCTTATCCCAAGAAGCGGACAAGGCGAACATACCATCGGAGGAGATGACAGCGTCCTGGACAATGTGGGAGTGACCCTTAAGGGACTTCTGTGGGACACCGTAGGACTGGTCGTCACGGGTCAACTTCCAGGTGATCAAGGTCTTGTCACGGGAGGCAGACAAGAGCAAGTCTGGCTTAGCTGGGGAGGTGGCCAAAGCAGTGACCCAACCGTTGTGGCCCTCAAGGGAACCTCTCAAAACCAAAACTTCCTTACCAGACATTTTGTATGTTAATTGATGATCTAGAAAAAACCTGTTCAAAGTTGGATGGGTTGTGTAGATGTTGAAGTTTTCCACTTTGGCATGCAGCTCCCACCACACAGTGCGAAAGCGCGGTGTCGCGCGCTGAGCACACAGAAACGTGAAAAAAATTAGCGGTTCGCGCAGCACAAACTTTGTTAGGTACCACGTTTACTGAAGACAATCTATGGCGCCTCAGTACTTTTCATCACGGCACACCAAAATAGCGTGACTGCGACATTTCGCGACACCCGGACATCAGAACGGTTGGTGCACACCCATGAAACCCAGAATCTGTGTGTGTGTGTGTGTGCACGACTGCCAATGGCAGATGGAGGGGAATTCTTATGTAAGCAAGAGGGTCAGGAGCCCTCAAATCCTGGAGTACGAAAGATCCGAGGAGAGAAGGAACTCGAGGGGAAAGTCAAAACAATTATACATGTGTCAAAAGAAGTCTGATCACCCCGTTTTAGAACTATGAGTGCCGAGGAAACAAACACAGATGATCATCAAGATCCGTTTGTGCAAGAACGTCTTCAATCTTTACATGAGATTGATTTAGTAAGTGAATTAAAGAGTGATTGAATTGAATATTGAATTAAAACTAATCATAATTTTGGTATAGAAATTGGTTGCTATATTAAATCATTCATCATCTGCATTGTCCAATTTGATCAGTCTTAAGAAGAATGCATCCAATAATGACCAAGTAGAACAAATACAACAAGAATTTCAAACTGATATTGCAAGTTTTTATAAGGATTTGGAGTATGCATCTGCTCATTTAAAGAAAGAGATAAAGACATTAGATGATCGTGTTGGTAAAACTGATTCTAATGGTATAACTATGCTACCCATTAATATCAATAAAAAGGCAACATGGGCAGGTAAGGAGAAAATCAAGAGTCAATTGGATGCTCTGGATAAATTGTTAGAACCTAATGTTTAGACCCTGGAGGTTTCTTCCCCCCCTTTTTAATATTACGAAGTTATGAACTACACATAATTCAAGTAGTAGTAATAGTTAAAACAACAAAACACTTGCATAATAATAGAGCAACTAATCATAATCCAAAGAATTTATCATCCTTCTTGCTTGTGTAACCCAAAAAGACACCAGTAGCTAAAAAGAAGGAGATAACAGTATTTTTGTAAATCTTCTTCCAGTTTCTCACTTTACCTCTTCTTCCAAACCACGCTGGTGGAACCATTGCAGTTTTAGCCACTGCCAATTCGAATCCTGATGTTGGTGGATACTTGGCCTCGAATAGAGGTTCAATCCAATATGGTTGATTCAAAGAGGATCGTTCATGACTGAATGATAAGAAGGAGTTATAACCATGATAGTTTCCATAACCAGAAGATCCAATACCACCAAACGGTAATTGTGCCATACCAACATGGATCATTGCTTCATTGGCAACAAATGCACCTGATCTAATACGAGATTTGATCAAATCAATCTCTTTTTGATCATTTGAGAATGCATAAAGGGCCAATGGGGTATCACAATGCTTGATAACGCTTGAAATTGCCTCATTCAAGTCATCATATGGAATAATTGGTAAGATTGGACCAAAGATTTCACCTTGCATCAAGGCATCGGAGAAGGTGACATCTTTGATAACTGTTGGATGGATGTATCTTTGTTTGACGTCATATTGATCACCTCCATAAATGATTTCACCTTTTGTTTCCTTAATCAATTGTAATACCCTTTCAGTGTTTCTTTCATTTACAATCTTGTTATAAGTTTCCACATTGAAGTCACCCCACATTTTTTCAACCCATTTCAATACTAATTTAATGAATTCTGGATAAATCTCCCTTTCAACCAGTGTATAATCCACAGTAACACAAACTTGACCAGCATTGGCAAAAGTGACATAAACAATTCTCTTTGCAGCGATATCCAAATTTTTGCAATTTTTAGTTATAAAAGCAGGAGATTTACCACCTAATTCCAAAATACATGGAGTTAAACTCTCTGCACATTTTTTAGCAATGATTTTACCAACTGTACCTGATCCTGTATAAATGACTTTATCAAATTTCTGTTCCAATAAAAGAGTTGTCTCTTCAATACCTCCATCAATACATTGAATCAATTCATTGTCAAGACTTGTCATTAACATTTCTGATATCACTGCAGATGTATATGGGACTTGTTCAGATTGCTTAACAACAACGGTATTACCAGCAGCAATTGCAGCAACGATTGGTTGAAGAGTTAACATTAATGGGAAATTATAAGCACCAATGACTAAGATGGTACCTAATGGGATATATTCAATTTTGGGTTTACTGAATTTGAATAACAATGGAACTGAAGAAGGTTTATGACCTTTTACCCAATCACGAAGATTCGATATAGCATAGAGTAAATCACCATAAACGGTTGATAATTCGGTGATATGAACTTCTTCAGCAGATTTATTCAAATCTTTCTTTAGGGATCTGATGATAAGATCTTCGTGATCTTTTAGTGCATAGTAAAGATCTCTTAGGGCATTGATACGAACCTCAACATCATCAAATTTGCGAGTATGGAAAGAGGTGTGTAATTTTTCAACACGTAGTGGAATCTCTTCCAATGGAGTGTATTCAAGAGGAGATGACATCTTTAGTTATTCAATTCTCTCAAAAGAGTTCAAAATGTTTTTATAAAGCAACTTCACTTCCCTTTTATAGTTGAAAAGGAGGCGGGGAGTAAGGACCGAGAGAGGGAAGTTGTTTTTGATGAACGAGATCCGGGTACTCCACACAAAAGCCGAGTAAAAGCCGAGTAAAAGCGAGACGGGGAGAGAGAGGGAGATGAGTTTGCTACATTAAAACGGTAGAAGAGCAAAGAAAAAGTAAACTGATTAGCAAATTGAATGTAAAGAGAAACCAGCAATAAGAAGAACTAAAAAAAGAAAAAACAAACAAACACAAATATAACCATGCGTGAGATGAGAACCGAGTAAATAGGATCAACAAGAATGTAGATGAGACCCCTATGTAATAACCAGAAGAAGTCGAAAGAAATATTATATAACCCCAAAAAAAAAACAGAAAAGGAAACGTAAACCAGTAGCGAATGCAGTAAATAACAAGATTTCAACAAGAAAATGAATAAAAAAGTAGGTGTACAAGTGTATATCATAAGCTTCTATCAGCTTATAAATCATGTAGAGAATCATATATAGGCAAATCAAAATTTGAGTAAAGACTTATCAGCCTCTGGAGAGCCATACATTGAATAGGTTGGAACAGCATTTTCAAGTGAATGTCTAACGTTCAGAGCTACTGTAGCAATGATTTCATTATGGTTATCCATAATGTATCCACTATCAGAGTTATCTGGGAAGACAGTTGATGATTCAGCGGCAAGTGGACTCTTCACGAACTCCTCATAACCTTCTGTTGTTGTGAGTTCGACTGGAGTTGTGTTGATCTTAAGGGAAGTCATTTGATCTATTTGTATTTGTATGTGTATAGAAAGAAAGAAAGAAGAGCAAAAAAAAGAGGGAAACCTCGGCTTTTATAGAAGGTCCGGCTTTTGTAGGTCACTCAGATGGGGGGCAAAAAAAAGCGTGCCTGTACGGGGGGTTTCGTTATCTACGCGCACGAGATCGAAGCTTCTGGAACAAATTTTATTATGTAATGCTACAGAGAAATACTATATACACTACATCCTATCATATTCTATTATTTATATATAAACAGTATATATAAACACTATACAAAATACTTATTGGTTATTGGTTAGTCTATCACTTTTCGATCTATGCAGCCTTTTAATGACGTGCAGGTGGAAAATAAAAAAAAAAATACACATAAACCCCCCCTATAACTCATTTTTCAAGTAATGTTCTATGAATTATGTGTGCACAGCCACTATGAGGTTCAATACAGATTATACATATCCTACCATCATTTTAAAAAGGAATACCCGTTCGGTCCTTACGGAGGTTATATAGAACGGTAGAAGCGGATCGTAATGCATGATGTAAGTGTCATCGTTACATCCGAAGGAAAGGGGGGGGGTTAATGTCACATCCGAAGTTGATAATTTTTTTTTTTTTTAGATCAATTACTAATTATTTTTGTATGGGGGGCTTAACATAGGAAATATGAGTATCTTACATAGTTATATATGGTTATGGCCAAATCCTTTGTTTATGATCGCAGATCTTGATCGGCGATAGGTTAAGCGAAGTAGATAGAGATCTACTATACACCCGGTTGACTATCGTATACACTACTGATTAGACACTATTAGAGACCAGCTCTTATCCACTAAACACAAATATAAACTTACACCTTCTCAACTGAAACATATGGCTCTTTGGTAAGACTACTCTCTTCCATAACTTCAGCGTCACTAGAAAGTTCGGATTCCACTTCAACTCCCTCGACATTAACGTATTTGGCTAATAAAGTCTTGTCGATTTCGTCTTGTGGAATGACACCCCAATAAATACATTCATCTGGTGAATATGTTCCATAGTAATCAGCATCATCCATTTCTCCCAATCCTTTCTGTTTCCAGATAATACACAGTCCCCAGTATAAGAAGAACCCAATAAACCAACCAAATAACATGTTTCCATAGTAATAGTTCATAATACCTTGATTATTAAGTGTAACGCTAGAATTAGATGACTTGATTAAACCAGGAAGACCTGGGGATAGGGCAATAAAGAAGGTAACAAGAGCTTGGACGTTGAATCCCTTATAACCATAATAAATACCATCTGGAGAATTTGTATATAAATCTGTCAATTTCATCTTACGTTTTCTGATAATCCAATAATCACAAATCAAAATAGCAATCATTGGAGAGATGAAAACGGAAAATCCACTCATAACTGTACCAAAGTTAGTGGTAGTGTTATACATTGTCCATGGTTGAATAACCCAAGATAAAAGACATGCAATGATAGCACCACGTCTAATGTTGATGTATTTTGGTAAAACACCAGAGAAATCCATTGCAAAAGCCCAACAGTTACCAACAGTATTGAAAACCATTTGAATGTTACCAAGTGCAAGAGAACAGAAGAAAACACCAGCACGAACAGGTGGGGTCCAATAATTCTCTAACCAATTATCTAAAACTTGATTTGGTTTCCAAATGAAAATACCCCATTTACCCTTTGTAGCAGATGCTGTAACAATACCCATAAATGGAACAAATGTTGCTAATATCATTTTACCAAGGATAGAACCTGGAATTTGATCATATTTATGCTTTGAGAATCTTGTGAAATCTGGTTTGTTGATGGTACCGGCACATGACGAACCATACCATTGAGAAATAGATTTCATGAAAGCCCAAGAGAAGGCAGAACCAGAAACGGTATTTGCACTTGCACTCATCAATGGACCATTTCCATGGTTATCAGCAACAGCAGCGGCACAGAGTCCAATAATAGCAATGTAACCACAAATAGCACTGGCAGCCATAACGTGCTTGATCTTATGTGGTCGAGTGATGAGGAATGGAACCACGAGGATTTGGAACAGAACAAAACCACAAAGTTCTTTGGAAGTGAATGGTACAGAATCTGGAAGAGTGTTACCCCAAAGTAGGTAATTCTTAGAGAGACATGAGATACATGTGTTAATCATAAGACCACCCAACCAAGCTTGAGATGCATACCAAACAACACCTAAAGCAGCACGAATCAAAATGGCAAGATAAAATCCACGAGAACCAAACATTGCACGGGAATAAGACGTGAATGAGATATGATGGTCACCACCCGGTTGACCGTTCAAAATGGTATGAATCAAAGTGATGAAGTTACCAATAACCACAACGGCCATAGCATATGGAACAGAGAGACCATAACCAATAATCGTGGATGCAGAGGTGAAAGAAGACAAAGCTAAGTTGTGCATTAACCAGTAAGCAGCAAATCCCCAAAGATCCCATGTTCTTCTCTCTGGTGGAATAGGAACTAAATCTGGGTTTTGAATAGCGGTGACCTTAACGTGTTTCTCATCCTCTTTGAGCTCAAGAAAGCTAAGGAACCCCATATCGAGATGCAAAATAACCTTCTTGCGTAAATTCCTACAAGTAAGCTACGTGTTTTAGTAGATATTGCGTGTAATATATACACCCAGGGGGGGTGTCCGGGGATCCCCATGCCATTTCCCTTGAAGTGATAAGCCGTGCGTACATGAGAAATAAGTATCCCGATGCTATTAAGCGCCTTCAGCCGTGGTGGAGGGGCTTCAAGGGGGGGAACGAAAGAGGTTGTAAATTAATCCGATAAGCAACTCAGACCTAAATATTCCGTGATGTATTAGGAAGTGATAGCGATGGATTATCAATCTTAGCGGAGGGTGGAGCAATCAGTTCATAGCAGTGGGTAGATAAAGAGCAGATCTTTGGTTCGAAGTCAGAAGGTCGGTGCGAGGCCCGGATTGAATTTATGCAGGGAAAATCTTCAGCCCTCGCAATGTGGAGTAGAGATATTTGTGGGTAAATTACTTGAAACTGTACATATTTGGGAGATTATTTTCGTGGGGTCGAAGACCCTGGAAAACCTGTCACTTCTACATTTGGTCTAGCCATGGAGAATCAACTTCTTTTTTTTTAATTTTTAGTCAAAAGCATTAATATAATCTTAAATTCCCGAAAAATAATGTTTTAAGATGATCAATTCATTATATATACCAACAAGTGTGCTAATGCCTTACCAAAATCGATGGTGTACCTCCTCTCGGCGTCCCTGGCAAAGTTCTCCGATCGCTTTATCAACTTCACAAGGTTACCGCATTCGGAAATCTCAGCGGAGCGGGAATATAGTCTCAGTAGCAGATCAATTAATATTGTTATAATGCTGTTAAATGGTGGTATAACATCAAGAAGTGGTCCGTTTATAGTAAATCATTTATGGGTTTAACCATTAACCAAATATGACTTCAATCACTTTGGAGAATGGTAATGTGATTAGCTTAAGCACTGCTGATGTTGCAGAGTACAATGAAGATGATTTTGATACAATCCCAATATTAGATCTTAGTGATTTATACAATAGTGACATATCTAAGCGCAAAGAACTATCCAATAAATTGAGAAATGTGGCATCTACTGTTGGGTTTTTTTATATAAAGAATCATCATATACCACAGAGTACTATTGATAGAGCATTTGAAACCTCTAAACAATTTTTTGAATTATCTCTTGAAGAGAAGATGAGTATTTGGACGGGACTATTTCCAGCAGGTCAATATACCGGATACCATCCATTAGGTGGTTATAATCGTGCTGGTAACAAGTACAATGATCTTTATGAAGCTTTTAACATGAGTTATGATCCAGAATTCGATCCAATACTACCACCACAAGAGAAAGCCAAAGGTTGTTATTCCAATCGTTGGCCTGTATCACTACCAGGGATGAAAGTTATAATGATGGAATATCAAAGTGAATGTCTTCGATTGGGTCGTAAGATGATGTCACTTTTGGCACTGAGTTTTGGATTGGATGAAACATATTTTGATGATGCTATACAGGCCCCATCTGGTGGAATGAGAATCATTCATTATCCTATCCAATTGAATGATGCTTCCGAACAGAATGGAATTGGACCACATACGGATTTTCAGGTACTCACATTTGTACATCCTGGTGAAGTATCAGGTCTTCAAGTGATTAATAAGCGTGGACAATGGATTGAAGTTCCTCCATTACCAAACCATCTCATAGTAAATGTTGCGGACTGTTTACAAAGGGTCTCAAATGACGAGCTTGTATCTACAGTACATCGAGTTGTCAATAACAAAGAAGGTAAAGAACGCTATTCGATACCATATTTCCTTGGGTTTGATAATGATTATCCACTTAATCCACTTCCCGGTATAAAAGAGAAACCTTTAAAGTATCCGATTGTTACCTCGAAAGAGTACTGTGCATGGAGATCAAAGATAGCCAAGTCAGGGAAAACGGAGGAACTGATAAAGTCATAATTTGTATTATATATTTTATCACAGTGGCATATCCATTATATAATAAATATCCATTAATTTATCAGTTGACGAAGTACGGTTTCCAGGGGTTCACTGCAGTATGGCCCCTACCGAAATATCCTGTTTTCAAAGCTGGGGAACTTCAAAATGGGTAATAAGCAGCTTACGGCATATAAAAATAAGCTGCTCCTTTCCAACAGAGAGGAAGAAAGTGACAAATAATGGTACCCAAGCTACCCACGCGACCACTTACACAGGCAGAGCATGAGCAACTGAAGACATTCCATAAAAAACTTCTACAATCACGGACGATTCTCGCGGTGGTCGGTGCTGGTCTTTCAGCATCTTCAGGTTTACAGACTTTCCGTGGTTCAGGTGGTCTTTGGAGAAACTACTCTCCCATTGACTTAGCTACTCCCGATGCATTCCATATGGATCCGGGATTGGTATGGCAGTTCTACTCTTCAAGAAGATATTTAGCATTGAAGGCTAGACCTAATAAAGGTCATTTTGCATTAGCAGAGTTGAGTAGAAGGATGGAAGATAATGGTAAGAAGTTTCTTATGCTTACACAAAACGTTGATGGACTCAGTACAAGAGCTGGTCATAATCCTGAAACATGTTTGGAGATCCACGGGAGTTTGTTCACTGTGAAGTGTACAAGTTTTTTTTGTAATTATGTCGAGAAAGAGAACAGAGATCATCCATTATGTCAAGCATTAGCAGGTTGTGAAGATGAATTTGTACAACCAAAGAAGAGAAAAGCTCAAGAGAAGGAAGAAGAAACATCAAATAAAAAAGTTAAAATGGATAATGGTGAATCTGTAATTCCATCCCCGGAAATCAAACCAGTACAGTCTATAAAGGAAGAAGACCTTCCACATTGTCCAAAGTGCAAATCAGGACTCCTTCGGCCTGGTGTCGTATGGTTTGGCGAGTCATTACCACTCTCTGCACTTGACACTGCAGATAGTTTTCTAACCGAAAACAAAGTAGATCTCTGTCTTGTCATTGGTACAAGTGGTTCTGTATGGCCAGCGATGGGCTACGTTGAAAGAGTTAAAGAAAAAAACGGTGCTATTGCAGTGTTCAATACCGATGAAAAGGACATTGCAAGTGTTAAAAAAAATGGTGGTTGGGCATTTGAAGGTGATGCTACAGAATGGTTACCATTAGCATTGGAACCATTGATTGGTGGTGAGTATTTACCTCGGAATTGGAAAAGAATGTGATATTCTCCTTATATAGACACTGGTTAAATATATATATATATATATGCATGTGCAGAGAAAGAATTGAATTTTACTCCTTTTGTTGTCTTTCGGCAACACGTTTAAATACAGCCATTGCGAGTTGTTGTAATTCTTGAGATTGACTTCTGAGGTCCCCTACAGTCAATGTGGTATTTGGATCATCTCTTACTTGTTTCATGGTCTCTTGAGCTCTTTCAATCTCAGAGACTAAGAGGTCAAACTGTTCATCCTTTTTAATGTTCTCCTCAAATGCTACTATACCACGTTGTGTATCTCTGACAACAAGGTCCATATTTGTTGCCATCTGAGCCAGTTGCTTCATCTTATTATCATCATCCTTATGCTTTTCTGCATCTTCCACCATTTTTTGAATCTCTTCTTCAGAGAGTCCCGTACTACCATGGACAACTGTAATACTTGTCTCTGTGGAAGATAATTTCTCCCTAGCAGTCACGTTAATTATACCATCTGCATCAATATCAAACGATACTTCAACTTGTGCAGCACCTTTAGGCATTGGTGGGATTCCAGAGAGTTGCAAATGTCCAATCATCTTGTTATCACGAACCAATCCACGTTCACCTTGGAAGATTCTGATCTCAACACCAGTTTGATTATCAACACCGGTACTGAACACTTCTTGACGTTTGACTGGAACAGCAGTGTTTCTTGGAATCAAGGGGGAAAATACACCTCCATATGTTTCGATTCCTAAAGTCAAGGGCGTGACATCAAGTAATAAAACGTTTTTAACTGCACCTGACAAGACACCAGCTTGGATAGCAGCACCCAATGCAACAGCTTCATCTGGATTAACAGCAGTTGATGGTTTTTTACCAAAGAGTTGAGCAACAGTTTCTCTAATTTTTGGCATACGAGTCATACCACCAACCAAGATGACTTCATCAATTGGATCTTCAAGGTCTGCATCTTTGATTGCACGTTTAACTGGTTCAATTGTACGGTTTATCAAATGTGCGGACATCGAGTCCAATTGATCCTCTGTCAATTTGAGAGTCAAATGATGGGTTTCATAGAGGAAAGGCAAAGAGATTGTAGTCTCCTTGACATGTGAGAGTTCAATCTTTGCACGTTCAGCAGCTTCTCTTATTCTTTGGATTCTCTCTTTATCACCAGTTAAATCGATACCTGTTTCCGAATGGAAATTTTGAATGATATGGTTGACAAGTAAAGTATCAAAATCTTCACCACCAAGATGTGTATCACCATTTGTGGAGCGCACTTCAAAGACACCATCTTCAATATCCAATATCGATATGTCAAAAGTTCCACCACCAAGATCAAACACGGCCACTACTCCTTCCTTTGTTCTATCCAATCCATATGCCAATGCAGCAGCAGTAGGCTCATTAACTACTCTTAGAACTTCCAAACCAACGATTCTTCCAGCACTTTTTGTAGCTTGTCTTTGAGCATCGTTAAAGTAAGCTGGAACTGTGACCACAGCTCTTTTGATCTCTTCACCTAATGATTGTTGTGCAATAGTTTTCATTTTTTCTAGAATAAATCCACCAATCTGTGCCGGTGAATACTGTTTACCCATGACTTCAACCCAAGCATCACCATTGGGAGATTCAACGATCTTATAACCGACTCTTGGGATGTCATATTGTGTCTCTTGATCATCGAAACGTCTCCCCATCAATCTCTTTGTCGCATAAAGTGTGTTTTCTGTATTGATAATAGCCTGTCTCTTGGCAGATGCACCTACCAATCTTTCACCAGTTGTTTTATCAAAAGCTACTATCGAGGGTGTTGTTCTTGCTCCTTCGTCGTTCTCGATGATCTGTGGAGTTTTACCTCGCATCACCGCAACAGCAGAATTCGTCGTACCCAAATCGATACCAACGACTGTGCTCAGTGTTGATGATAGACGAATATGCTTGGTTCTCTTTATATGGCGAAGCATTTTTGAGAGGAATTCCTTTATCTTCTCCATATAGTGAAGAGATCGAGAAAGCCGTCATCGGCCCAGAGTTTATATGTCGCGAAATGGCTTCTTAGCTACGTGGATTTGTGTATATATACAGGGAGAGATTTATTACCAAAGCTTCCACCAGCTTTTCTGTTGCGGTTTTATCGTTGAAAGTGCACTTATAAGTTGTTGTTCTTTCTCTGAGAGTTTTGCTGTTGTTTGTTAGTATCTTAGTTGGAATAATCAGTCATACCAGTCAAATTACTTCATACAGCCATAGATATATATCCATACAGAGTCATAGATAATATGTATATGATCTTTGAAGTAGTATCACTGTAGGAATCACTTCTATACTCACTTTTAAGTTCCTTTTCCCTCTCTTCAAACTCCAAGTGCCACCATGCCCAATGGTATGCCAGATAGGCCGTTGATGCAATCACAAATGTCATATAAATCGGTCTTTTGAAGTCGGATATCTTTGGTTTCTAATACGAGTTAGTCTCTTTTTTCCCTTGGACTTCAACTTCAACATAAAACTTACTGATTCCTCCACTATACGTTTCTTCTCCGCCTGCTCAAGTTCTGATAGTTTGACCTTGATGAGCTCATTGAGCCGTTCGATTTCTTTACTGTTCTGACTCTGCGTTTGAATCCTTCTCAACCCTTTGAATATGACTGGTCGTCTTAACATTCTTCTTTATTCTTCTTCACTGCTTCACTGCTTCACTGCTTCACTGCTTTGTTAGAGAAGTTGATGTATTTTTCCGCTTTTCATAGCGCGGAAACATCACCACAACTACTATCAACAAATCAACAAATCAACAAATTACCTAAATCTGTCGAATAAGACCAAAAAAAAAAAAGCCATACTGAGATCAGAGGGGAAAAACAGCCACTAATTCCTTATAACAGATGGAATCTGACTTGAGCGGTGTGTCCACCTCTCTTCTACCGAAACAGCACTCTAATTCCTCAATTACATCTTCAACTTACCAAACTAGGAGGTTTGACGAAAGAATCAAGTCAAAGTTTAGCGCTCTATCGAAAACGCCATTAAAACTCGATAAAGAACTCGATGAATCGACTGTGAAGATAAAAGAACTCAAATGGGTGCAATTGAATACTTTGAATACTATCTTACACCATTCAACATCTTCAAGATCTATACATGGTGATCCTACTTGTATATCCGCTGGTGAATCACTTGCAATTGGTACATCAAAGGGTTATGTACTCATATTTGATTATCGTCAGATCCTGATGATGGAACTTGGTGTAGGTACGTTATCACTACAATGTGGTCGTGTTACTTCAATATCATTGTCATTGGACTCGACTCATGTTGTCGCAGGTTATGAAACTGGTGATATCTTCATTTGGGAATTAAAACAATCCATCACAACGCCAAAGGTTCATATTCAACCATTGGAACTACAGAAAATAACAGTAACTGATTCACATGTTAAAGGATCACCAATAAATAACGTTTCGTTCATAGGAAAAAGACATACAGCACTCATGAGTTCAGATATTTATGGACTAGTAATGTATCATCAGGCAAATCGTGGAGTAATGGGGTTCACAGTGACAACTCGTCGTGTTGTTGGAAAATACGATGATTGCTCTTCAAACTCAACGAATACTGTCTTTGCAATGGAATCTTTACCTTTGGGTACTTCGGTACAACATATGGACTCCCAAGGATTGGTTGCAATAATGAATACCAATGCCTTACTCATAGTCTCCAGTTCTGCAATGATTAGAACTCAATTCAAGACTGGAAGACCAAAAGTGGTTGATGATTCCTTAGGAAGAACGGGTTGCTTATCTTGGTTCCCTGCAGTGATGTTAAAAGATGGTACTTCAATACCTGCAAAACTGGCATATTGTTTCTCAAATGTATTCACGGTTATAGAAGTGAGCAGTATTGCAGAGACTTTGAATTTTGATTCCAAAAAGAGATGGGTTTGTGATGAATCGATTTTGGCTGTTAAATGGATCAATCACTCTGCAATTGCATTAATAACGAAGACTCAACAACTACATATAATGAACTATAACACGATGAAAATCTCATCAACAATAGATCTTCTACCAAAACATCTATATTCAAATGAACTTTATTCCAGATTAGAATCTCACAGACAGCTTGTTGATAATTTCAATTGTTCATTTCAAACTTATAGAGGGAAATTATTCTTTGTTGGAAGATATGAAATAATGATTGGTGCAGTCCCTAAATGGGTTGATTTATTGTTGGATTTGATCAATGAGGGTCGTTACATTAAAGCCATTGATACTGCTAGGATATATTATCTCGGAACTGCAGAAGATATGGAAATCTTAGGATTGCCCTCGTCTTCTAAAGAACGACACAAAATTGTTCTCAAATACCTTGTTGATGTCATAAAGGCTTCAGCAACTCACATTTTACAACCAGAAATGTTACAAAGACAAGGGAAAGAGATCATTCAAGAATTTCTCTACTCAGCTATTAATGCCCTTATCTCAATCAATGCAGAGTCTGTTGTCTTCGAAGAACTTTATGACGCATTCAAGGAAAACAAACATACAGATTACTTCTTTGAAGCACTTGAGCCCTTTATTTTACAAAGGACCATCAAGACATTGACACCTATTATCCTCAAAGATATGGTTTCTTACTATATTACTGCTAACCAGATCGAAACGCTGGAACAAAACATTTGTTTGTTGGACATTCAAAGTTTAGATATTGACTTCACCATATCTTTACTACAAAAATACAATCTGAAAGATCCGTATATTTACGTTTGGAACTCATTGATACATGATTACATCACACCTTTCTTGGAACTGATAGAGGAATTGAAGGCAAAGCCACAAGACCCTTCCGATCCTTGTAAAATATATGCATATTTAGCATACATTCTCACTGGACGCCAATATCCAACTGAATCGCCAATCCCGGAACCTGAGAGTACAGATGCAAAACTTTCGCTATATTTTGCATTATTTAATGGTATCTCCATCATTATGGAGAATGGGATTGTCAAAGTTGATGACTTGTCTGAAATGGATACAGCATTCCCATATTTGACATTATTGGCAAAGTCAGATTCTAAAATGCTTTTATCTTCTATGAATGAATCCCTAGAGGACCCTTTACTAAATGATGATGAAATAGCTCATGGTGAAAACAAATTAAAAGTCAACAGGCAGTTCATATTTGAGATTTTGATTGAAGTCTTTTCTTCTTTAGGTGATGCAGATCAACTAAATTTGGCAATATTCATTGCAAGAAATTATCCAAAATTTCACCAATTTATTAGACTAAACGAAAGGACTCTTGACATGACACTGAAAAGGTTGTGTGATTACCGTGGTGATGATTTGGAGATCAAAGAGGATTGTGAATTGAGTTTGCAGAGTCTTTTATCTGTTTATCAACCACCGAACAAAGTGGAGCTGCTAGATGTATTTGAAAAAGCTGGATTCAATGAGATTTTGCTTAACTTGTATCTAAATGACCGAAAATACTCAAAAGTACTAGAGGTGTGGTTGAGATTTGATAAAACTCATAGTGTTGATACTACCGATGGAGTCTTAGAGAAGTGTTACAGATCAACCTCGAAGGGCTCTAAAGAGAGGGTTCTATTAGAAGAGGTTGTGATATCTAAGTTTCCACAACTGGTAGAAGTCGATACTTACAAGATTGTCGTGATATTGAATCAATATAACCCGTCGATGCACAAACTATGCCTAAGCCTAGAGGACCACCACTTGAAACACCTTTATCTGTCATCGTTGGTACATTTAGAGGCGGATGGAAAATACAAGCTGAACGTTGATGAGACCACATCTTATGTTCAGAGCATGTGTGAGTTTGAGAAGGAATCATTGTTAAACTATGTCCAGACTCTGAAACCATCAGAGTTTTACTTGGATCAATGCGTCGGCTATTTGCGTGATAACGGATGTGTCGATGTCTTAGTGTACTTATTAACGAAAGATGGAAAATATAAGGAGTCGCTGGATGAGGTCTTGAAATATATGAAGAGTATGTTGGAGAGACTGCCTATTGTCGTTCATCGAGGTGATAAAGATGAACTTGCCTCGCTCGAATCCGATATCTGGAAACATTTACAGACTGGTATCAACCTCGCTAATCATGATGGACCACAGACTCAGACAAAAACAAGTAATGAACTATCACTCAATGAAACTATGTGGCTAACACTGCTAAACTTTGTGGTTGGCGAGTTGAAAAAGGTTGAAGGACAAGAGTCTGCCTCTCTGAACATTGTGAGGAGGTTGCTACAAGACTTATTCTCCACCTTGATAAACACACGTTCGGAGATAAGCAGTATAGAATTTGATGAACACGGTATTAACAAACATCACACATCATTCTTGAAGATCTTTACCGAGTTCTTGGGTTCGTCAACTGGAAACCTCACGGTTTTAGGTGATGTTCGGTTTGTTACAAATGAAATCTACTTGGCAATGTCATATGAACAAAGTGTACTCACAATAATTTCAAAGTTGATCAACGAAAATATATATCAGAGTCTGGAAAGACTTGGCCAGAAGAGTTTGCAAGGTTGGTCTGTTCAGAATTATGAGTGCGATGCTTGTGGTAAAATCATTTGGGGTCGAAACCTTGACTCAGATGTCTATTCTGCTTGGGAAGAAAGATCTCGTAAAGTCGATTCAACAGATGAGTTGCTTAGGTATGAATCATATTCGCAGTTTGATCTTGTGACATTTGATTGTCGTCACTGCTATCATAGATCATGTCTTCTCAATTTAGGAAGTCGTGAGGTTTACAATTGTATTATCTGTGACAATAAAAATGAAGAATGAAAAAAAAAAAAAAAAATGCATGCCTATGATTATTATGATATCTTATTTCCTGGTAAGTCCATCCTACCGTTAAGTAAAGCGACGCCCAGTCGGGTTTTTGTGTCGAGTTATACCACAGCACGCATCTTATGCAGAGATACACAGAAAGTGACACAAAAACCAGGAGTTATGCACTTCAGGCATTAATAGTCCGATATTCATCGTATGTAAATTTAAGAGTTACCAACCCTACAGAACATCAATACCTATATCTAACGAGATGTTATTCAAAAATATTGTCTTTACCGCTTTTGCCCTTGAGAAGTTTTCTTCCTCCTTACCTACCGCTGCCGGCCATGCTGCTGATGTGATTTCAAACACCGAAGCAACTGAATTTGGAGCATACATCAATCCAAATCCAAAGAACATTTGTGAAGGTGATGAGTTGGATACACTCACACTGTGTGCTAGTGAAGTCTTAGCCAAATTGGACGAATGCAAACCAGATGATTTGGCCTGTGAGTGTTGTGCCTTGCAAAGCATGAAGCGTGATTGTTATGGGTTATGTCCAAACACGCAGTCTGGTAACTTTTTGGCCGTCTTATATGATGATTGTGAAACTATGAACGATGTTAATGCCTGTAATCTTCCATTCAAGAAGCATGATACACATGTTGCCAAGTTTTTGAGACCAAACTCACGAGTCCCAGTTGAGGACAAAGAACCAGACTTTGTTCTTCAATCCACCATCACAAATACCTCTAACGAGACAAAGGCAACAGTTATCAGTCACTTCAATATCTCCAGCTCATTTGAAGAGATTTCGATAACCAATTTTACAAATGCTGAGAATTGGACAAATTCTACCAATATCACCGAGGAGGAGAAGTCATCTAGTGCATCAGGAAACATGATAAACTTACCGATCTTCTTCTTACTGTTATTCGGAAGTCATATTGCCTGTACCTATATTTGTTAAGCTCTTTTTTGACTCACCGGGATCTTTGATTTTTCTCCTCGGCAACACGGCGATATCTACAGTACTAATCATTGCTATATATATATATATGTTTTCATTGGTTCATTAGTATTTTGTCGTCATACATGATTCCCTCTTTGGCTAATATTTTTTCTTTTGTGTGTGTGTTTTTTTTGGTGGTTTTGTACTTCTTCTTCGTTCATGTAGTGATTCATTTCTTCTCCTCATCCATCCAGTCTAATGTCTTCTTAATTCCTTCCTCAAGGTCGACATTTGGCTTATAACCCAAGACTCTCTTCACCTTTGAGATATTATGGTAACGAATGGCACAAACGACTTTAACTCTGAATGGAGTAAGACCTGCCTCCTTACCGGATAACTTGGCAAAGAATTGGGACAAGTGACCAGCCACAATGGCAATTGGTCTTTTCAAAACAATGTTGTATTTCTCGACATGACCATCAGCTTTCCAAACGGTACGTGCCAAAGTCCAGAAGTAACAAGGGGCATCATTTGTAACAAAGAAGACTTCACCTCCAATCTCCTTTTGTTTCTTGATATCAAGGATTTGTTGAGCAGCTAGAACATGAGCATCTGCAACGTTACCGGCGTATGTCCAATCGAATAAGTTGTTATTATCACCAATTTGGAATTTAGATTGACCTGCAGCAGCAACTTGTCTTAAACCTGGTACTAATTGACGATCACCTGGACCAAAGATACCAGCTGGACGCAATGCCACTGTTAAGAAACCATCTGAGAATGAATTTGCCTTAAGAACCATATCTTCAGCTTTAGCCTTTGTTTCATTATATCCATCCATTGGAACTTCAGGAATTGGCCAACTTTCATCTGCATTGATGATATCTTGACCATTGAAGATGACACCAGCTGAAGATGTGTAAACAAGAGCTTTAACACCAGCTTCCTTCGCAACTTTAATAACATTTGCTGTACCTTCAACGTTAACTTTTTCATAAATTTCTTGTCTTTGACCATGAACTGGAGAAGCAGAATGTACAATGACATTACATTTGGATTTAGTAATAGCATTAAGCACGTCTACTGGAGAAGTGATATCACCTTGATGGAAAGTAATATCATTTGAAGTGAATGTAAAGCAAGATGGGATCTTCTCTGGGAGTGGACGGAGATCAAAGATGTGAATATCTGGACGTGGAGAGCACTCAAAGAATTGTTGGATCAAATGAAGACCGAGGAATCCGGATCCACCGATCAAAAGCACAGATTCGAGTGACATCCTTTTTTTTAAAATTGTTTCCTCTTTACCCCAATTTGCTTACAATTTATCGTTTATATATAAAGGGGAATTTTGTCTATAAGCGAACGCGTCGTTTAGCACTTCCAAATCGCGCGACAAGTTCACTTGCCCGATGTACAATGGCAGATTTATTCATTTTTTTTCTTTCTTTTCTTTTATATATATTGAAGTTAATCAAAAGGTATAAAGTCCCTTATAAATGCTCACCTTGGACTCGTCGACGTCCTTGATGGTAAATCCAAGGTCTTCAGCTCCTGGGAATGTGAATTGAGTGAAGGCAGAAGGCATGACAGGGTTATTAGTACCATTCACCTGTTCAAGTTCTTGTGATTGTTTGACTAGTGAAAGATTACTCTCATCTTTAACATCTTCATCACCATCATCATCCTTCGAGTCAGTGGTGGTGGTAGTAGTTGTGGAAGGTGTGAAAGTGAATGGTTTTGGTGCTGGTTTCTCTGTGGTTGTAGGTTGTGTGAAAGTGAATGAAGGTTTCGGCGTTGATTCATCATCGTTTGCTTCGTCTTCTTTCTTGTCTGGTTTAGTACCAAAGTTAAGTGTTGGTTTATCTTCAATTTTTTTACCAAATCCAGCATTATTACTAAATGTAAAGGATGGTTTCTCATTTGGTTGTTCTTCAACTTGTTCTTCATTAGAAACGGTAACTGATTCGCGTAAAGATGAAGACTTTACAGGTTTGTACTTATCCATGATTGGAACTTGTGGTTGTTTGTTATCCTTTGAAGATGGTGATTGTTCTTGAAGTGTTTTCTCCAACTGTTGTAATGGTGAAGGTTTCTTTGGAATTGTGGAACGATTAGATTTCTTTGAACGTGCATATGGATTACTAAAATCAACTTCCTTGGTATCTTTTATACTTTCATCATCTTCCATTTGGTGTTTATCCTCTTCAGTTTCATTACTTTGAATGAATGAAAGTAATGCAGATGCAGTATTACTTAACTTCTTTTCTGGTTCAACTTTTTTCTTCTTCTTCAACTCTTCCTTTTCTTCTTCTTGTTTCTTTTGAGATTTTTCATATTGTGTATTCAATGCAAATGTAGATCTCTTTAATCTAGATGATCTATATGGAGATGGAAATCCAGAATAATCAAATACACGTCTTTTTGGGGTAGCATTTGAAGATATAGATATTTCATTCTCTGCATTCATTGAATCATTATAAGTTGCTTTAAATGAAGGTGTACCACTTAAAAGAGTTACCTTCGAACTATCAGGTTTCAAAACCATACTTTCATTTGTAACATCTTCATCTTCTTCATCTTCTTGATCTTCATTTTTCAAAATTGTACTATTTGGTGTTGATGATGGTGATGCTGATTGAGTCAATAAAGCTCTAACACCTTCCATTTCCACCTCTGATAAAGGTTCTGAACCTTTATTGGCGAAAAATTTAGCCAATTTAGCATTTGGAGACTCTGAATATTCTCTTAATCTTAAATGTTGTAAACTTCCTTGATGTCTCATTGATCTGAACTCATCCAATGGATTAGAAATAACACGAGACGTATTACTTATAGATTGTAGACTGTCATCTGAATCAAGACCTAAGGAGTCATCCATTGTTGGGTTTGTCTCTCTCATCCATGTGGTTGGGGAGAACATGCTCTTGACTCTACTGAATAATCCAGGTGTGTTTGGTGTTGATCTGTTCATTGGAGAAGCAGATTGTGAGTGTTGGAAGTGGCCATTCGCAGTTCTTCCACGGGCATACGGACTGCGGATTTGTTCTCTATTCAAATGTTCTCTAAATGGAGCCATTGGTTTTTTGAAATTCACTTCTCTTGTTGAATTGTTTAAAGAGAGAAAACAGTAGAGAAAAATTGGTCATTTTAGGGCATTTCAATATAAAGAAAAGGAAAATATCGCGAAAACATAAAAAATCGCGGAGAGTGTTACGTAATCCATTAGGTAATCCATTAGGTAATACAATTAGGTAATCCATTAGGTAATACAAGAGTGTTACGTAAGACATTAGGTAATACAAGGTAATACAAAATCAAACATTCTAATAATTTAAAAGGAATTCTTTTTTAAAAAGACAAATTACTTCTCAAACTTCCAATGTTTACCTTCACAAGAGGCATAACACATGAATTCATTACTTAAACCATTAGCATGTTCAGGAATGAAAGTAGTTGGATAAGTATCAGGATAAGCATCTTTAATAACATCTCTCATTCTTTCACCTGTACAAGAGATAAGTTTATATTTTAAATGACCATTTTTAGTTAATGAAGTCTTATCATTTGATAAAAGTGTATAAGCACTTTGAGCAGATTTTGTTTGACATTCTCTTTCGAGGAAAGGTGGATCAATTAAAAGTCTATTAACTTTACCTTTAATAGCAATTGGAACTTCTAATGGAGAATTATAATCATAAAATCCAAATTTATCACCAGCTAAAGCTGCAAATCTTTTATCATATTCCAATAACCAAATGTTTTCAGTTGGAATTGTATCTAAATCACGTTTTTTAATAGCAGCATAAACTGATGGTGCACTTGCAATACAAATTATTGTATCTTCATCAGCACCTTCTAATAATTCATCTGCTAAAATATCAGCTGTCTCATCACAATACTGAAAAAAAGATGTTAGTACTTAATTAATTCTAATTTATTTCCAAAAAATATAAAGACTTACCCAAAATTGTGATAATTGCCAATCTTCTTTGAAAAGTTCCATACCTTTCTCTTTAATCAACTTGTTATCTTGATAACTCTTTTCAGCAGCTTCTTGTAATCTTAAAAACTCCTCTTGACGAGTTTTTTCTTCTTTCTTGAACTCCATTAAAGCTGCTAAAGTAGAAGCTGAGAGTGAACTTACATGAGTTAATAATTTGTTCTAATATATAGTACATGTTCATATCCTATCATATAATACCCATCATATAATACCTGTCATTATATTTCATGCAGAGGGTAAAAAAAAAAAAAAAAAAAAAACTCAGTTTCAAAATGCACTTACAATTCTTCATCATCTGACATTGTTATTTAACTGTTTTACCAATATAAATCCAATTAATAACTGATTACACAGTACAATTTACCACTAAACAGCCTCTATGAAAATTTATTGGACGAGAGCGGTTCGGACAGCACATTTCGCGTATTTGGTAGGGGCACGTCTTCAACAACAACAACAAATTTCGAAAGGCCAACACAGGTTGTGTTGTTTCTTTTACACTTCACGAGTATTAAAAAGAAGTTAAACAATGGTAAGTTTTTTTGTATTTATATGTTATTTAATGAATGGAACTAACTGTTCGGATAGAATGCTATATACAACCATGCAGTCAAGCAGATCAGTACGATTCGTAAGGATCTTGCGACATTTGAATCGGATGTAATATCATCACCACTTTCATTACAAGGATCAATTGCAGCGAATTTAACACAATTAAATAAGACTGTTGATGAATATGAGAATTTTGCCAAAGTTGAGAATGATCAAGTTAAACAAGATAAGGCTAAATTGCGTATTATAACTTTTAGATCGGATATCTCTGAAGCTCGTAAGAAATTTCAAGAATTAAAGAATAAAAAAGATGAATTGACACATGATTCAAATAGATCAGAATTATTAAGAAGAAATGTTAAGAATGTATCGGATAATCCATTTGAAGTGAATAATAATAGCAATTATGGTGATGGATTATATAAAGAAAGACAATCATTAGCAAGAGGTAATGAATTATTGGATGAAATATTATTACAAGGTGCATCATCATTAGAACAATTAATTGAATCAAATGAAATTTTAGATAGAGCTCGTCAACAATTAACTGGAGTTTTAGGAACATTAGGTGTATCACAAGAAACTATAAGAAATATCTCCAAAATTGCTAAAACTGATAAATTTATCTTTTATTCAGGTGCTTTTATACTATTTACAATGTTAATTATCATTTATAAATGGTTAAAATGATTTGGTATAATAAATGGCTGAATTATTCTCTCCGGCAATGATATGTTGATTATCTTTTAATTGTAATCTATTAGCAAATGTCAAATCTTTATAAGTTTCCAATGTAAAATTTGGTTCAATAATACTTGGTGGTGATGAAGGTTTAGGAATTCGATTTCTTTTACCATTACCCAATTGACCATAATCATTACCTCCCCAATAGAGTACATCACTATTCTCCATCTTAATAAATGTATGTTCTTGACCAGATGACCATTCTTTAATACCAACACGTTCCATTTCTTTAGTCTCTGTGTTATAATCTTCATATTTGCACAATTCACGTAATTTCACAGGAGTATATTGAGCATGAATAAACAAATTATTACCAATTTGTCCCTTAAGATCCTTACCAAATCCAACAATAAAAGCCTCTTCATCATTTAATCTATTTCTCTCTTCAGAAGTTCCCTTAATCAATTGATACATATGAACAGGTTTAACAGTAGCAAAACTTGTATCACCACCAGCTCTTATATCTAAAACCTCGGGGAACATATCTCTTCTTATATGTTTAGCAAATAATTCAACTTTTTTCGGAATTGTAACAAATTCAGTTTCATATGATACCGGATGAGCTAATTGACCATAAGTATTTTGACCAAATGAATAAACTTCACCATTAGAATCCAATGCCAAAGTATGATAATTACCACATGCGATCTTGATGATATTTCTTGGTTCAATATGATCAATACGTCCCTTTGCAGTACGTTGAATATGTTGATTTAATAAAATAATTTCATGTAATTCATTTGGAGATGGAGGTTTTCCAAAATGTGAAAAATCTGGAATACCAAATTGACCTTTGGATTTCTCAGGTGTTTTAAATCCTGTTGATGATGTAAATACACGACCTTTGTTAGTTAAAACTATAAGATGATCTTTACCACAATCTAAATTAATAAAATGTTCACCTTTTGATAAATTATAGGAAATTTTGGTGAATGGTTTATTGGTTTTCATGAATAACCAATTACGACTCTTTAAACCAGGTAAAGTCTTTTGTTTCTTAGCATTCTCTGGTATAACGAGTATTTCATTTTGCTTATTCAAGGCATAAATGATACCATTAGAAAATTTGGCCTTTTTTAAACCTTCACCTTTAACAGAATATCTTGGAATTGCATTATCATAACCTTTACCCCATTGAATCAAATCACCATTATCATCAATGGCTAAAGCACTTGTCTCACCAAGAACAACACTACGTAAAGTCTTACCATCAAACCAATCATGTCTCATTGGTGTTCTAACTTCCAATGTTTTCTTATCAATAGAAGCAATACCATTGGAATTATCACCCCAAACGTATAAACCAGGAACAGAAGAATCGTTCTTATTTGTTACAACAGGTAATTCAAATGAAACTTTCCTTTTCCTCTTTGGTAATTCCGGGAATTCCCCATCAGAATACCACCAGGCATTTAAAGCTGGCCATTTAGTGTAAAGTGCATAACCACCAATGATACCACCAATGGTGAAGACACCGGCAATAAGTCCCTTAATCACTTCAATACGTTGATGACGCTTCAACTCATCGTCGGAACTTGGCTCTTCATAGAAATCATCTCTTGGTGTTCTCTTCGCATAGTACGGTTGCTGTGTCAGTCTTCCACTCATCAACTCTGCCTCATCGTACTTCTGACCAGTGAAGTTCTTGTATAATGGACCACAATGGCTAATCAACCGAGTCTGACGGACCTGTAGTCCTCGAACACCCGAGAGCCTAATCATCTGCCTTGTGTTTCCCCCAGTCTTTCCAGTCCGTGAACTTCCTGAGTCTCTCAAAAGTCTCTTAGTCCTCTTTGCTTCAATCAACAAAAAAAGTCTGTGTTTTTTTTTAGGGGGGGGGGCCACTCCGAGACCATGAAAACTGAAACCGGGGAATAAATAGACAAAGCAGACTACGAAAAAGCAAAGAGACAAGAGATGAACTCGATAGGATTAAGAAGATTACATAGTTCGTGTATCAGTAGAGCAGTGCATTTTGATACACGCAAGTTTGTTGTTGATTTGCAAAAAGAGGGATTCACACAGCAACAATCGGAAGGTGTTGTTAGGATTGTGTCTAGAGCATTAAATGATGGAATCCAGGGAATTTGTACGGATTTAGTCACTAAAGAGACACTTTCGAAGCTTACATATCAACAAAAAGTTGATTTCACAAAACTACGAGGTGAACTTCAAACTATTGATCGGTCAGAATTCACAGGAATTCAACATGAGAATGAAAGACTTCGTAATGATATGGAAAGGGCAAAGACTAGAATAAGAGAAGAGATAACAAAGGCAAATGCAAGTGTCAGATTGGATTTGAATTTAGAAAAGGGAAGAATTAGAGAAGAAGGTTCTCAACATGAATTACAAATGTCTGAAATTGATACAAGGATTGATCAAGAAGTTACAAATATGAAAATGCAAATTGATGGTGTTAAAACTCAAGTTATGCAATGGTTAATTGGTGTTTGTACAGGTACATTTGCCCTTGTCTTAGCATACGTTAGACTTTTAACTTAACAAATTTACTACAATTATGAAGATGAAATGTCTAATTCAAATACGTAGTTTATAAAAAAAACTTTAAAAGAACAACTCCTTCAAGATTCTCATGGTGTCATCTGGAGAGTTAACAGCATGACCAATGGTTCTCTCATCGTTGTAAATCTCGTAATCGTTACCACCTTCATAAGACTTGTCACCAAAGAAGTGAATCTCCTTGAAGTTCTCCTCAGCAACGTGCTGCAAGGCATAGGTCTTATCCCAACCAGTTGGGAAGACATCGAAGGAGATCTGACCACCAATAGAGTAAGTCAAAGCCAAGTTTGGGAACTTCTCTTTCAAAGCAGCGACAAACTTCTCTCTAATCTTCTCCTTCTTGTCAAAGGCCTCAAACTCATTTCTCTCAGCAGTAGAAGCGTTTCTACCAATTGGGGAAACGTTGATCATACCGTTTCTGAACTCAATGAAAGTACCACGTCTCTTTGGCAAGTCAATGTTAGCCAAGTAACCCAAGATGAACTTGGCCAACTCATTGTACTGCTCCTCACCAATCCATTGAATAAATGATTGAGAGGCCAACTTCTGACCCAACTTGTAAGCAGTCAAACCATTCTCAGAGAAACAGTAGTCAAAGTCCTCCAAGACAGCAGAACCAAGCTGCTCAACTTGCTTCTGCAAATCGGAACCACCAACGAAACCGACAACAACCTTCTTTCTCAACTCGCTCAAGAGATCCTTCATCTCCTCGGAGATCTCAAGTCTGGCTGGGGTCAAAGTACCGTCAACGTCGAAGAGGACGAGGACATCTGGCTTCTCCTTGTTAGTGAAAGACATCTTTTTATTCTGTGTGTTTATTTGATTGAAAATATCTCAATTATTCAACGTTTGTTCAGGTTGACGTGTCGACGCTCTTGAAATTGAATTTTGGGCACGCGTCGTAGATCTTGGAATGGGGACACACGCTCTCTTCAAGGGCTCGGGGCGTCCATATTATTATTATACCATCAGTTATTGTTCGCTGTGTTTAAATGTCCTCATTCCCTTTCATCATCCAATATGAAACTTCATGAAAACAGTAATAAAGTGAGGCTTTCTGAACTACAATATATATGGTTGTAAAGTTATGTCTGGAAAGCCCCTGGCAGTTCTTAATCTGGTATACAGCCCCATCATGTGTCAACATATTATCCGTAAATGTTTTTTTGGTTTCTAAGTTTAATCATCGAGGCATAAACATATTACAGGACTATTAAACTTATTTCTATGTTTATCTTATTTTTGATCTCAAATATAAATAGACATTTCAATATTCGAGATCAAAGGATTGAAAAAATTATTTCAAACAAAAATGCTTAATAAAATGGAAAAGAACTACATCAGATTTTTATGACAAAACCCAATCATAAATTACACCTTATAGAACAGTCAGATACTCAAACCTTTCTGGAAACTTAAGCCTGGAACTGGTAGTTTGGGAACTGTCTCAAGTTCTCCTCGAGTGGACCCTTCTTGGACAAGAACTTAACGAAAGCACCATCGTCCTTGACCTCACCGAGCTCTTTTCTTCTGATGTACTCATCTCTGTCCAAGTTGGTGAAACCCCACTTCTTAGACAAGATGATCTTCTGCTGACCTGGGAATTTGTATCTAGCTCTTCTCAAACCCTCAATAGCGACATCCTTGTTGGAGTCCTTGGTTCTGACAGAGAAGATAATCTGACCAATGTCAACACGAGCGGCAAGACCGTGTGGCTTACCCCAAGCACCTCTCATACCTTGCTGCAATCTATCGGCACCGGCACAAGACAACATCTTGTTGATTCTCAAAACGTGGAATGGGTGGACACGGACTCTCAAGTGGAAAGACTCACGACCAGAAACCTTGGTGATGTACTTGTTGGCACAAATACGGGCAGCCTCCAAAGCCTCGGAGGAAAGCTGCTCCAATTCGTTGGAAACCAAGTGGATACACAATGGGAAGTCGTCGACAGAAGCCTTCTTTCTACCCAAGTCGTAGATACGGATCTTAGAGTCTGGAACAGCTCTGTTGTATCTGGACTTTGGGTATGGCTTGTTCTTCTGGTATCTGTAACAACGAGCTGGACGACGAGCCATCTTGAATGTGTGTTGATATTATCTTCTCTAACTAAGGTTGTGGTGCTTGAGGGAAGTGAGTGGCGCTTTTAATGAAAAAAAGTCGCACTCCCCCGCGAGAGAGCGAGCGCGGCCCATCGCTGTGATTAGAAATCAGACTTCCGACTGCGCCGGCAGGGCGAAACGATGGGTAACCAGCAGCCCCGGGTAACCCTTCGGACTATTTGTCAGCGCCTAAAGAGGTAAGTTCCGGGGGTAAACTTTTCGCGAAGCTGAGGGTGGGACTGCTGGTGTTCAGGTTTCTATCCGTTTTGGGACTGCTTTTGCGCGACCCACGCAAAAAACCCCAATGGCGCTTAGACGGTGGGGTTTTCTTTTTTTTCTTTCCATATTTATGGTGTGTGGGTGGCGCTTATGTAAGCTAGGGTACCCCCCCCCCACACACACACACAGA
The DNA here is from genome assembly GCA_030569745.1 of Petasospora bimundalis. Classification (NCBI taxonomy): domain Eukaryota; kingdom Fungi; phylum Ascomycota; class Saccharomycetes; order Phaffomycetales; family Wickerhamomycetaceae; genus Petasospora; species Petasospora bimundalis. Next base: position 240,690 of record JAJMLR010000014.1, read on the forward strand.
CACCACGTTCCAGAATCTATACTTTGAAATTCGTGTATAATAAATGAGAAAACATAGATCAATTTGAAGTGGATTATATGGAACCTCAAGTATATATATACTTATGGAAAATTTTCTATTTTAGAAATATACGTGTACTTTCTTAATCAATAAAATAGAAGAATGAACCCATAGACACGGAATCATACATGGTTAGGGACGCATAATCTTCAACGGGGCCCACTAACCATTGCGTCATGACTTCTTATATGTTGTGGAATTAACGGCTTCTTTCCCAAACAGGAAGTCAAGAACCATTAGAGCTCATCGCGCTACAAAAAATTTATTTAGCTAGTATGATAAGTGAGTTCGGACTTGTTCTTGTGAATGAAATAATAAGAACAATTTAAAAGATGGGTAGATACTCTGTTAAGAGATATAAAACAAAGAGAAGAACGAGAGATCTCGACCTCATTTACCATGAGGATCTTGCCACAAAGGAGTCCATTCTTAAGTTGAAAGATCAGCCATTGGATGAGACAAAACCAGGTATGGGTCAATTTTACTGCATACATTGTGCCAAATACTTTGAAAATGAACAAGCGATTCAAGGTCACTACAAGAGTAAGATCCATAAGAGAAGAGTGAAAGAGTTGAAGAAGCCATACACCCCATTGGAATCTGAAGCTGCTTCAGGTTTGAACGTTCAAAAGTTCTTGGAGAGTGTGGAAAAGCACAAACAGAGAGCCATTGTTGAAGCCCAACATAAAGAGGAGATCAAGACATTGGTTGAAACAAACAACCCAAAGGGTATCATGCTTACAGAGCAGGAGTCTGTGGAGGAGCCTGTTCTGGAAGATAAGGAGGTCGTTATGGAGGAATGATCCCTCTATAAAGACGCACACTCACACACAATTTTTTGCATATGTTCATGTCCCCCCCCCTCAAACTTTCTTTTTTACCACTTTCTTGTTGTTTTATTTACGTTGATTTTTTTCTTTATTCAAATATAACTGGTGTTTCATTTCGGAATGGTTTTTATTAATATGTTTTCCCCCTTTTCTTTTGGTTTATAATTAAATGGTGTTTTTTCAAACTTCACCAAATTCAAAGTGCATTGTGGACTTCGCATGTTGTGTAGCAGCTTTATCACCATCAAGAATTTGACCACATACCATACATTTGACTTTAAAAGTGTTTGTATTTGTGACATAACCTTTATGATTTAATTTTTCTCTTAAATCTTGTACTGCAATTGCAAATTCAATACCGAGTGATGAATCATTCTCTTGAACTGTTATATCCATTTCTTTGTTATCAATATCCAACAATGGTGTAAAAGCGACAGTATCATAATGGATTCCTGAGTATAAAAGATAGATAAAGTTATTTTGACCTTCATTAAAAGTATCCACCCGTCCAGTCTCAACATCAATGGAATTGATCGTTAAATTCAAGTATTTACTCAAGAGTTGAAGTTCAATAGCACCACCCCAACTTGTAGGTTTTAGTATCCATTGTATATATTCATTTCGTGGTTTACCAAGAATAGCATCATTGTATGTGAATGGATCTTGTCTGATTGCATCAGCAACTATAGAACGTAACTGAGATCCTTCCTCCAAGTTATGGAACACGGCATATGAGATGGATCTAAAGAGACAAGAGTTGTCATCAGGAACAGATCTCAGTACACAATAACCATCAGATAATGGAATATATGGAGTTGAACTCTTTACTACAGGTTTTTCTGTCACAACTGGTGGTTTCACTCCTTCCTCCACAATCAACTTATCTCCTGCTCTTATCCCAACATCACCAAGGCTTATCTTCAAATCACTTTGATCTATCAGCTTGGGAGGGAACCCACACTTTATCTTAACCTCGTCAGTTGTTGTTGTTCCTTGTTCTCGTAGCTGTTTGACCAGATCATAGAGAGTAGCATTGTCCTCAATGACAATAACCTCTTGTTTCTGCGGTGTAACGATTTTCAATCTCATTTTGTTCTCTTACTCTTCCGGTGTGTTGTTGTTAAGTCAAAAGCTCGTTTATCGCTCGAGTTGTGTGTGATAACAGTCGCGCAGACTCCACACAAACAAGCGCAAAACACACAGTTAACCCAGTTGGAGAAAAGGTCGGTGTCTACCAGTACTCTTTCTAGAACATTCCATTGGTCGTTAAGCAGATATCACCGATTAGTAAAACTTCTTCTCCCGGATATAACCCAGAACGGTCACGTGGTTTCAAAAACTCCGAGTCGTGGTAACGAGCCCTGGCCCGCGCGCCCCTCCCTCTCTCCCCCCTGATAGGATAGGGCCCAAATGTTTCCCCAGAGAAAGAAAGAAACAGCTAATCACACAGTTCAAAAGGGGAGGGCGCCATACAATTATTGGAGGAGATGGTGCACGATCACCGCTCCATAAAGCAACTCGTTGAAGAGGCCAATAACTATGAGTACTCTGACACAGTCCCTATCAAGGTGTACTTGCGCACTGCTGATACGCTTAGCAGGCACGTACGTTATCAATATCCAACGTTGAAGACGGAAGAAAAGTACTAACAAAAGATGTGATTTAAGGCGGATTTATACCATACTGCAAAGTCGTATGATGATGCTTATATCTTATACTTGAGATTCCTTGATTTGTTAATGAATAAGATGCCACATCATCCACAATTGAAGAAAGATCCAAAAATTTATAAGAGTTATCATACTTTGGTAAATGACAAGGCACCAAATGCCTTAAAGAATGCAGAGATCGTTAAAAGTAGGTTAGTTGAACATTTGGCTGCTCATCAAAGATACTTGGCTATTCTAGAAGAAAACAAGAGAAAGCAAAAAGAATTACAATTGTTAAAAGAGAAGCTTTCAACAATGGAGCAAAATACATCTACAGCAACTTCTTCTGGGAGTATCACACCAGATATTGATATCGATACCGATGATATAGATGAGGATCAACTCAATGGACAGCTTAAGAATCTATTGAATCAACCGACAGGTCCGGATGATCATTTACCTACTACAGCATATCCTCAATTACCAGAACATCATGAGTTGTTGGTTTCAACACCTCCGTCACTCCCTGTTAAAGACAGTTCAACTTTGATTCAACATACAATTTCACCCAAATTCAAAGACACGGATGAATCCCAATCATCTCTATCGGATAAATTGCATCGACTTTCGAACTCATTACATATACCGTACAAAGCTCCAGAACACAAAACAATCTCCTTCACAGAAGGTGGTAAACCATTAAAAACAGTATACCTTCCTATGGAATTACAATCAAAATTCCTCTCAATTGCTCAAAAAAACACAAATAAGAAGCTTGAAACATGTGGTATTCTATGTGGTAAGCTTTCTCTTAATGCATTCTTCATTACAACTCTTGTAATTCCTGAACAAGAATCTACCGAGAATACATGTCAAACAAATGATGAAGAATCACTTTTCGAATACGTTGATAAAAATGGATTGTTTGTCCTTGGTTGGATTCATACACATCCTACACAATCTTGCTTCCTAAGTTCAGTTGACCTTCATACTCAAAATTCGTATCAAATTATGTTGCCAGAGGCAATGGCCATTGTTTGTGCCCCAACAGCTCAACCGGACTATGGAGTCTTCAGACTCACAGACCCACCAGGTATTATCATTGTTACAAAATGTCAAAGATCTGGGTTCCATCCTCATACCGAGAGTGATATTTACAAAAGAGGTGAAAAGAAATATGGTGGACATGTTGTTACAAAAGATGGTCTCCCATTCACATGCATTGATTTGAGGAAGAACAAAGTTGCCTAACATGTATAATCGATGATATGTCTACTTAACGATTGAATCAATATTTTATATGTTATATTTTGGTCATCCAATAGATAAAGGGAACAAGTAGTACAATATAAAGAAGAAAAAAAAATAAACTTATAAAAAACAAAACAAAACCAAAAATCAGTAACCTTTAAGTATTAAATAATTTCAAACCCAAAACATTAATGCATTTCTTCTTCTTTTTTTTCACTTAGTTGTCTGGTCATTCCCCTCTACTCAGACCAACCAAGAGCAGCCAACTCGGATCTAACCTTATTCTCGGTTTGGATCTTCAAGATCTGTGTCTCCTCTAAAGGCTCATTACCAGCTTGTCTCATCTTCAACTGTTCAATTGCTCTAAGTTTCTTCAACAAACTTCTAATCTTCTTCTCCTCAAGACTCTGTACACCACCGGCAATCAACTGTTCAGCTTGTTTTGGTTCTTCAACAGCTGCCTGTGGTTCAGGTGTTGGTTCAGTAGACTTCTTGTTCTCTCTCTTCTTACGGTTCTTGGCCGCAGACTTGGATTCTGGTGTAACAGGTGGAGCCATACCTGGGATGACTCTTGGACCTCTCTGAATTGGAGCCTTGTATGATGCAGACGACATGATCTCTCTTTGGTACAAAGTTTGTGGGGCAGATGAAGAAGAGTTACCATTTCTGGCATGTGGTGGTCTATAAGCACCCTTTGGCTTGGATGCAACATCTGGAGAATGCTTTGGGTGTGTCAAGACGTAGTCAATAGCACTTTGGTGAGGAGCTGGATTCTCATCCAAGTTCTTAATAGCTGGGAACATCTCCAATGGACGTGGTCTCCAGTCAACAGAGTACACCTCTTTAAAGTCCTTGTTAAAGACGAGCTTACCGGTGGCATACCAAATCTTAATACCATTATCAACTCTGAGTCTTGGGGACGTCGTAGCTGTTAAGATGTAACGACCATCAGGGGACCATTGACAAACAGAAGTGTTTGCAGCAGAGAATTGAGACACTGGTGCAAACTTTTGTAAACGATCATAAACATCAACTGTACCTTGCAAATTACCAAATCCAGCAACGAGGATGTAACGGGCATGTGGGGAGAAAAGAATGGTGTTCTTTGGTGCAGGTGGCAATGAATAAATGGAGTTACCTCTAGCATCGAAGAAAGTAGTTTGAGCTGGCATGTAACCGTAAACGACACCAAACTCTCTAGCTGATGGAGACCAAGTAATGTCATGGATTGGACCTTCCTTGTCCAATGTGATTCTTGAATCGTATGATCCAGCAATACCAAGTAAATAAAGGGTTGTTTCACCATAGTAAGACTTGTTGGATGCATCGACATCAGTAGAAGCCAAGGCCAAAAGAGCAGTACCAAGGGCATTCCATTTCAAAGTACATCTCTCAGCTTTGAAGAAAGTCTTGGAACTAACTGGTTGAGTAATTGAAGATGAAATATTCCAAACACTGACATTAGCTGGTTTACCACCCTTTTCTGGAACAAATGTGGCAATTGTGGCCTTCTTACCAGGGGATAATTTGAAGTTAGCGACACCGTCAATTTTCAAGATGGACCATTGTCTACTAAAGTTAAGAGAATCATTAACTTCGTAGAATCTTACTTCGTTTTTGAAAATTCTAGCAATGACTTTCTCATCAGCTGTAAAGTCTGGTTTCCAACCACTTTGATCCTTTGCACAGTAATCACCAAGGACTTTAGCATTCTTAATATCCCAAATTTTAACATTGTTGTGATAATTTCCATCCTCCATTTTCACTGGTTTTTCCCAAGTGGACAAATAAGAACCATTTGGAGAGAAAGCCAAATCGAAACAATCTTTCAATTCAAATTTCTTGATTGTGGATCCATCATTTGGATTCACAATTGTAACAGCTGTTGGTTGGGTGAAGGCAAAGTATTCACCATTTGGAGAATAAAGTGCAACACGAACTTCCTCAGTAGGTTGTTCGACATTGTTCAAGGACTCATAAGAAGGAGTACCTTGTATTATACCAACGGACTTTGGTGCCCTGTAAAAGAACTGGGTCAATGCTGACATTTTATATATATAGTGTGAATGTTCCCCCCTCAAAAAAAATAAAAGAAATTAAGAAACCTAACTCAAAGTTTCTATTAGATGTAATATGCTAGAGATGCAGAATTGTATTGCAATAGTGCAAGTGATTCGGCGGGAAAAAAAAAAAAAAAGAAGAAAGAGTTGATGATCTCTCTCTCTCTCTCTCTCTCTTGAGTATCAAAGGTTGTTCCGATTGGCTGTGAAGTGCTTACGGACTGTCTGTTAAAGTGAAGAACCCAAATAAAAAAATAAAACAAAAGAAATTAGCTGATGATCTTTGTTGATAAGCTCGTTTCTGTGTCTCTTACACTCTTCGCTTCACTTGGTGCAAAAAATTCGTTGCTTTAATATGTATGGAAGCACAGTGTCGATGTTGACGTCCATCGAGCTTTTTTTTTGCCTCGCGCCCCCCCCCCGCCCTCCACTGCATTATAAGCTACTGGTTTGTGGTGTCTGGGTTTTCGCGCTAGATCCAATCTTAATGAAGGCTTTTATTCATCTCCGAATGTCTTTTATTATATAAAGCTGTTTATGTCATCAATTATATACAGAATGATTAGTTATATTGGATCAATTGATGAAAAAAGAAAAGAGACAGAGAGACTGTCGATTTCAGTGTCATGAGCCCGTACTTCTTCCAGTTCAAGGGTATATCTATAGATATATAACTCGTGATATACTCAAAGAAACAAAGAAGAATACAATTTATATATCAACAGTATCACCCATATCAACAGTCATGACTTCATTCCTCACGCGTACTCTTTTGTTTTGATTTTTTAGGGGGCGCCCCCGAGGGAATCCCTCACGCTAGCGCGTCGCAGTCGCGTCAGGCGCGTATTCTCTGTTTACGGTAGTTCTGCTCGGGTAAGCCGGTACTTATAACAGATCTGATCGAAAGATCCCATATATTTTGGTTCGCTCTTGAAGGGGGTGTTTTCATTCCCATGGGCGTGTCGTTTATGATACATTATCGCTACATCCAATGAACTGAGTCCATAAGAATGCGAGCCCTTAAACAGGCGGCTGTTTCAAGTGTCGGATTTCTAAGCTGTTTTTTTTTTTTTTTTTGATCCGCTATACAGGGTCTTTCTCAGTCTTTAATCAGGACATGGGATGGGACTTTGGATTTTGTGATAATAATAAAAAAAAAAGATAAAACTGTACTTCAAAAAAATCCTGTCAAAGCCACTCTGACCATAAATGGATATAAAGTTTTTCTTATTTTATTTCCCGAGAAGATAGGCAGCCAAACGGTATAGATGTTCGCCGAAATCCCGTTTCCTGTGTTTTTTTTTTTTTTTTTTCAGATCACCGGATCACGAGCTGCAAAAGAAAAAAAAAATGAAGACTTTTTGTAGTCTAGTCCCCTCTGATCTGATGCCCTCAAATTGGGGGGGAATATGGTCTTGCAGTCTCGGTTGAAAAACTGTTACTATTCAGGAACAAACATCCCATTGCAGCTACCAAGAATCTTTTTTTAGCACAGGACTAGACTAAAAGGAAATACGACCTCTTTTTCTAACGGTATATAGTGTTTATAACCATATCAAGCGATTAATAGATCTTATTAAACGTTGTTTTATAAGGTGGTCTAAATATAGCCATCCAATACAATATTTGGGGGGGGGGCTGAACCAGAAAAGTAAAAAAATCTGTCAATGTGTAGAAAGCAATAAACTTGACCAGAAATCACGGCTGAATCGGGTTTTACTTTGCAAAGAGGTTTTACTGTTCAACTGTTTTGGGGGGGGGAGAGAAAGAGATGAAAGACGCGGACTAAAACAGCAACTGGTGCAACCGAAGGCACCATGAGGCGTTACCAGAGAAACTTCCAGGAGATCTAGAGACTCTTAAAAAGGGAACCTAACTGAGGAGACTAGAATTGGCAAAGAAGTGGCAAAAAAAGGAAAAGATCGAGGCAGTGCAGCGCCAAAGTGCGCATAGATGCGCCAACACGGGTCCTAAAACAAAAAGAAAAACAGCTCGGCTCGGTAATTAAGTAGGTTTTCCGTTCGGTTGCAACCGAGCGCGAAAATTCCAGTCCCTTAAACACACACAAAAAGCACACACAACACATACAGGGGGATGGGGCCTGGTCCCTTGTCGCGACAGAGACTAAAACAAAGCGCGTCGTACAGGAAATTTTTGTTGTTTCAGAAAAAAGGTCGACGCGCGCGAAATTCTAAATTTTGAGTATGGAAAAGTGATCTGGATCAGGCCCGCAACCTTTCCCTCTCTCTCAACTTGCAACACTCTTTAAAACTGAAAAAAAGGCCACCGATCCCCAGCACAAATCGCTTCTCTTTTCAAGTTCTTTTCCCAAACCCCCTTTAGGAGAAAGATACTACTAATAGAACGCATTATTGCTGCTGAACACGTCTGCCGCCAGCTTTTCTCAAAAGTCTTCCTTCATCACTTCTTTTTTTCTCTGTTTACAAAGAGAATTTCTTAAGGAGTGACAACAACGGTTACTAAGAGAGGCCCGAACGCCGCAAGACATCTGGTCTACATATCCTATTTTTTCACTTTCTTTTTGGTTTTGGCTACACATTCGTTTCTAAGAACACATTTCAGTTACTAGTTAACTACACTTTTGACATTTTTTTGATCTGACTTTTACTCGCATATCACGCGCCAAAGTTTGATCAGATTATCAAAAACGTGTTATTTTTTCTTCTCTCGTATTCATTTAATAAGTTATTTGTCTTGATTTATTGAACAGTGAGTACATTTTTATCCCCTTCAAAATATAAAAAAACACAGAAGAAATCAATATTGATTGTGGCGGTTCAAAATATTGCCATCTTCAAGAGAGGCGTTCCCGCTCTCCGAAGTGTTTTTCCCCCCTGTTGATCCCAAACGCGATCACCAAAAGATCAACTGAGAGCTTTCAAAGAACTGGTTTGATCTTTTGGGTTGTGTTTTTTTTTTTGAAATCTAAAGTATACTAACATTTTTATAGATGTCATATAACGACAACACGAATAACAACAACCAGTACTATGGCCAACAACAAGGTCAGTACGACAACCAGCAGTATGAGTACGAACAGGCTGACCAGTACAACCAACAGTACCAGGATCCTAACGCACAGCAACCATACTACGCTGATGGTCACCAGGCTAGTCAGGAGGGTTTGAACCAAGGTGAGTATTACGACCCACAGAACGACGCTTCTTACTACTCCCAAGGTTACGCCCAAGAGGGTGGTTATGATCAAGGTTACATTCAAGAACCTTACTATGACCAGCCAAGAGGTGTCGCTCAGGATGGTGAGAACTTCTCCGACTTTAGCTACGGTGGAAACCCACCAGGTACCCCAGGTTACGACTATGGTACACAGTATACTCCATCCCAAATGAGTTATGGTGGTCCAAGATCATCTGGTGCTTCCACTCCTATTTATGGTTCCCAGGGTGCATTTGATCCATCTCAAATCGCCGTTGCTTTGCCAAATGAGCCTTACCCAGCTTGGACTGCTGATGCTCAGGCTCCAGTCACCATTGAACAGATTGAGGATGTTTTCATCGACTTGGCCAACAGATTTGGTTTCCAGAGAGACTCCATGAGAAATATGTTTGATCACTTCATGACCTTGTTGGATTCCAGATCCTCAAGAATGTCCCCAGCTCAAGCTTTGCTCTCATTGCACGCTGACTACATTGGTGGTGATACTGCCAACTACAAGAAATGGTACTTTGCCGCTCAATTGGATTTGGATGATGATGTCGGGTTCAGAAACATGAACTTGGGTAAGTTGTCTAGAAAGGCTAGAAAGGCCAAGAAGAAATCCAAAAAGACCAAGCAGGCCGTTGAGAATGCTGGTGCTGAAAACACTGAGGAGACTTTGAACGCTCTTGAAGGTGACAGCTCACTTGAGGCCGCTGACTACAGATGGAAGGCAAAGATGAACAAACTCTCTCCTTTGGAGCGTGTTCGTGACATCGCATTGTACTTGCTCTGTTGGGGTGAGGCCAACCAGGTCAGATTCACTTCTGAGTGTTTGTGTTTCATCTACAAGTGTGCTTTCGACTACTTGCAGTCTCCAGCTTGTCAGCAGAGACAGGAGCCAGTCCCAGAAGGTGATTACTTGAACAGAGTCATCACTCCATTGTACCGTTTCATTAGATCTCAGGTCTATGAAATTGTTGATGGTCGTTACCTCAAGCGTGAGCGTGACCACAACAAGATTATCGGTTATGATGATGTTAACCAGCTCTTCTGGTACCCAGAGGGTATTGCCAAGATTGTCTTTGAGGATGGTTCAAGACTTGTTGATTTGGCCCCAGAGGACCGTTACGTGAGACTTGGAGAAGTTTCATGGGATATGGTCTTCTTCAAGACCTACAAGGAAATCAGAACATGGTTCCACATGATCACCAACTTTAACCGTATTTGGGTCATTCACGGTTCCTTCTTCTGGTTCTACATGGCTTACAACTCCCCAACCTTGTACACTCATAACTACCAACAGTTGGTTAATAACCAGCCGTTGGCCGCTTACAGATGGGCCACCGCTGCTTTGGCCGGTTCATTTGCTACATTTGTTAACATCGTTGCTACTATCTGTGAATGGTTCTTCGTCCCAAGAAAGTGGGCTGGTGCTCAGCACTTGTCTCGTCGTTTCTGGTTCTTGATTATGATCTTTGTTGTTAACTTGGCTCCAGTTGTCTTTATTTTCGCTTACGACCCATTGACTGTCTACTCCAAGGTTGCTTATATCATTTCTATTGTCATGTTCTTCGTCGCCGTTGTTACCGTGATCTTCTTCTCCGTCATGCCATTGGGTGGTCTTTTCACCTCTTACATGAAGGGTAACAACAGAAAGTACGTTGCTTCCCAGACTTTCACTGCCTCCTTTGCTCCATTGAAGGGTTTGGACATGTGGATGTCCTACTTGCTCTGGACTACCGTCTTTGCCGCTAAGTTGGTTGAGTCTTATTTCTTCTTGATTTTGTCTCTTAGAGACCCTATCAGAACTTTGTCAACCACTGACATGAGATGTACTGGTGAGTACTGGTGGGGTAACACCTTGTGTAAGCACCAGGCCCGTATCACTTTGGGTTTGATGTACTTCACCGACTTGATTTTGTTCTTCTTGGATACTTACATGTGGTACATTGTTTGTAACTGTGTTTTCTCCATTGGTCGTTCCTTCTACTTGGGTATTTCCATTTTGACTCCATGGAGAAACATTTTCACTAGATTGCCAAAGAGAATCTACTCTAAGATCCTTGCTACCACTGATATGGAGATTAAGTACAAGCCAAAGGTTTTGATTTCCCAGGTTTGGAACGCTATTGTCATTTCCATGTACAGAGAGCATTTGCTTGCTATTGACCACGTCCAGAAGTTGCTTTACCACCAGGTTCCATCTGAGATCGAGGGTAAGAGAACTTTGAGAGCTCCAACATTCTTCGTTTCCCAGGATGACAACAACTTCGAGACTGAGTTCTTCCCATCTAACTCTGAGGCTGAGCGTCGTATTTCCTTCTTTGCCCAGTCTTTGGCTACTCCTATCCCTGAACCATTGCCAGTTGACAACATGCCAACTTTCACTGTTATGACTCCACACTACTCTGAGAAGATTTTGCTTTCCTTGAGAGAAATTATCAGAGAGGATGACCAGTTCTCCCGTGTTACATTGTTGGAATACTTGAAGCAGTTGCACCCTGTTGAGTGGGACTGTTTCGTTAAGGATACCAAGATTTTGGCTGAGGAGACCGCTGCTTACGAGAACGGTGATGATGACAAGGACGATTCTGGACTTAAGTCCAAGATTGACGACTTGCCATTCTACTGTATTGGTTTCAAGTCTGCTGCTCCAGAGTACACATTACGTACAAGAATTTGGGCTTCTTTGAGATCCCAGACCTTGTACCGTACTGTTTCTGGTTTCATGAACTACGCTAGAGCTATCAAGTTGCTCTATAGAGTTGAGAACCCTGAAATTGTTCAGATGTTTGGTGGTAACGCTGAAGGTCTCGAGAGAGAGCTTGAGAAGATGGCCAGAAGAAAGTTCAAATTTGTTGTTGCTATGCAGAGATTGACCAAGTTCAAACCAGAGGAATTGGAGAATGCTGAGTTCTTGCTCAGAGCTTACCCAGATTTGCAAGTTGCTTACTTGGATGAGGAACCACCTTTGAACGAGGGTGAGGAACCAAGAATTTACTCTGCTTTGATTGATGGTCACTGTGAAATCCTTGAGAATGGTCGTCGTAGACCAAAGTTCAGAGTTCAGTTGTCCGGTAACACTATCTTGGGTGATGGTAAGTCCGATAACCAGAACCACGCTTTGATCTTCTACCGTGGTGAGTACATCCAGTTGATTGATGCTAACCAGGATAACTACTTGGAGGAATGTTTGAAGATTAGATCTGTCTTGGCCGAATTCGAGGAGATGAACGTCGAGCAGGTTAACCCATACGCTCCAGGTTTGAGATACGAAGAGCAGCACAAGAACCACCCAGTTGCTATTGTCGGTGCCAGAGAGTACATTTTCTCTGAGAACTCCGGTGTTTTGGGTGATGTTGCTGCCGGTAAGGAACAGACATTCGGTACTTTGTTCGCCAGAACATTGTCCCAGATTGGTGGTAAGCTCCATTATGGTCACCCTGATTTCGTTAACGCTACTTTCATGACTACAAGAGGTGGTGTTTCCAAGGCTCAAAAGGGTTTGCATTTGAACGAAGATATTTACGCTGGTATGACTGCTATGTTACGTGGTGGTCGTATTAAACATTCTGAATACTTCCAGTGTGGTAAGGGTAGAGATTTGGGTTTCGGTTCCATTTTGAACTTTACTACTAAGATTGGTGCTGGTATGGGTGAACAGATGTTGTGTCGTGAATACTACTACCTCGGTACTCAATTGCCATTGGACAGATTCTTGTCATTCTACTATGCGCACGCTGGTTTCCATTTGAATAACTTGTTCATTCAGATGTCCTTGCAAGCTTTCTGTTTGACTATGGTTAACTTGAACGCCCTGGCTCACGAGGCCATCATTTGTTCCTATGACAGAAACAAACCAGTTACTGATATCCTCTACCCTATTGGTTGTTACAACTTGTCTCCAGCCATTGACTGGATCAGACGTTACACATTGTCCATTTTCATTGTCTTCTTCATTTCCTTCATTCCTATTGTTGTCCAGGAGTTGATTGAGCGTGGTGTCTGGAAAGCTACCCAGAGATTCTTCCGTCATGTGTTATCTTTGTCTCCAATGTTCGAAGTCTTTGTTGGTCAGATTTACTCTTCTTCCTTGTTGAACGATTTGCAAGTCGGTGGTGCTCGTTACATTTCCACCGGTCGTGGTTTCGCTACTGCTCGTATTCCTTTCTCTGTTTTGTACTCTAGATTTGCTGAGTCTGCCATCTACGTTGGTGCCAGATCCATGCTTATGATTCTCTTTGGTACTGTTGCTCACTGGCAGCCAGCTTTGTTGTGGTTCTGGGCTTCTCTTTCTTCCTTGATGTTCTCCCCATTCGTGTTCAACCCTCACCAGTTCTCCTGGGAGGACTTCTTCATTGACTACAGAGACTTCATTAGATGGTTGACCAGAGGTAACAACAAGTGGCACAGAAACTCTTGGATTGGTTACATTCGTATGTCCAGATCCCGTATCACTGGTTTCAAGAGAAGAGTCATGGGTGTTGAGTCTGAGAAGGCTGCCGGTGACGCTTCCAGAGCCCACCGTACCAACATCATTGCTGCTGATGTCTTCCCAACTGCTATCATGGCTGCTGCTTGTTTCGTTGCTTTCACTTTCATCAACGCTCAGACTGGTGTTAAGGACGCTGAAACTGTTAACTCCGTTATCCGTGTTATCATCTGTACTTTGGCTCCAATTGTTATTGACATGGGTGTCTTGATGATTTGTCTTGGTTTGTCATGTTGTGCTGGTCCAATGCTTGGTATGTGCTGTAAGAAGACTGGTTCTGCTATGGCCGGTTTCGCTCACGGTGTTGCTGTCATTGTTCACATTGTCTTCTTCATCGTTATGTGGGTTCTTGAGCGTTTCAACTTCTCTAGAATGTTGATTGGTTTGTGTACCATGGTTCACTGTCAAAGATTTATCTTCAAGTTGATGACTGTGTTCTTGTTGACCCGTGAGTTCAAGAACGACAACTCTAATGTTGCCTTCTGGACTGGTAAGTGGTACGGTAAGGGTATGGGCTGGATGGCCTTCACTCAGCCATCCAGAGAGTTTGCTGCTAAGACTATTGAATTGTCTGAGTTCGCTGCTGACTTCGTTCTTGGTCACGTTATCCTCTTCTGTCAGTTCCCATTGGTTTGTATTCCATTCATTGACAGATGGCACTCTGTGATGCTCTTCTGGTTGAAGCCTTCTAGACAGATTCGTCCACCAATCTACTCCTTGAAGCAAGCTAAGCTCAGAAAGAGAATGGTCAGAAAGTACTTGTCTTTGTACATTCTTGTCTTGGTCTTGTTCGTTATCTGTATTGTTGGACCAGCTGTTGCTTCTAACCAGAACCTCGACTTGAGTTCTGCTAACGACAAGCTCACTGGTGTTTTCTCCAACATCATTCAGCCAAACAACACCGGAAACAACGACACTGGTCCAAGTTTCTCTTCTCTATCTCACTACTACACTTCCACTCCATCCCTCTCTACTTGGTCTACCAAGGCTTAAGGTGATTTTCATATCACGTTGTATATTATTCGGTTTGGTTTTTTCCTATTGTCAGTGTGAATAAGGGAACATTCCCTGATTTCATATGCTCAAGAGGCCTCTTACATTTTGGGGTTTATTTTATACAGAAAAACGGCGTTTTTTGAGCTATTGGGACCTTTCCTATCTTTGGTTCGGTTTTCACTTTGGTTCTTCCATTCCTCACTTTTTTTTTCAAACTTTGATTCTATTGGTCTTTAAACTTCTTTACATTATTTTTTATGTATGATACTTAAAAATAACCATTTTGTAGATTATTATCAACTATAGTATCGAATTGTGTTTTTTTAAGTGCTCCGTAGAGGCCCCAGGCCTCAAGTATGCGGTCATGTACTCTAACCACATTTGGATATGGGTATCAAAGGAACATAGGATAAGTTATGTCACTTGTATGGAATTAGATACATATTTATGCAGGTCGACCGTTGTATATGTTAGTAGCGGTGAATAGCGTGTTTGTGGCCACTATGAGAGCAGATGCTGACTTTGTGTCACCATCGATTGTGTGAACAACGGCCCATCAAGTCTCTATGTAATCGATCGAAAACCACATATCATCCAGCTCACATATCTCTTGCTTCTCCAGACAGAATAGACACTCAAAGAGATGAAGTTTATCACCATTACCCTTTTGTGCCTTCTTGGTGGTTCTCAGGCAGCCGTTGCCAACAGCTGGACCACTCTGCAAAAGACTCCAATCAATGTTCAGGCTAAGACCTCAGACCCTGGGATTTCCATTCCATCACTCTTCACTGTCATGAACACCAGTAACCTGGTATCAAATTATCTTCCAAAGTCTAAGGCAAATCCTATTGAGATTCTCGGTAGAAAGTTCTTTGACTCTCAAACTAAGGAACAGTTCTTCCTTAAAGGTATTGCATATCAGCCAAGTAGATCTACAAATGATGCAATTGCCATTTCTTATGATGGACTGACTATAATTGATCCGATGGCTGATACTCGTCTCTGTTTAAGAGATTTACCATACTTATCTGCATTAGGTGTCAATACCGTCAGGGTATACACCATTGATACAGATAAGAATCATGATGAATGCTTTAAAGCATATGCCGATTCTGGTATATACGTTATTGCAGATTTAAGTGAACCAGACCTGAGTGTTAATAGAAAGACACCTAATTGGGATACGGATTTGCTTCTGAGATATAAATCTGTTGTGGATTCTTTACATGGGTATGAGAATCTTTTGGGATTCTTTGCTGGTAATGAAGTTACCAATGACAATACAAACACAGATGCTTCCCCCTTTGTTAAGGCAGCGATCAGAGATACTAAAGAGTATATAAAGGACCAAGGCTATAGAGATATCCCAGTTGGTTATGCCTCTAATGATGATGCTGAGACAAGAACAGATCTTGCATCCTATTTCTCATGTGGAGAAGGAAGTGCTGATTTCTATGGAATCAACATGTATGAGTGGTGTGGGTATTCAAGCTTCTATACGAGTGGTTACAAGGAGAGAACTGAGGAACTTAAGAATTCTCCTATTCCAGTGTTTTTCTCTGAATTTGGTTGTAATCTGGAAAGACCTCGTCCATTCACCGAAGTTGATGCTCTCTTCAGTCATTTAATGACTGATGTCTGGTCTGGTGGTTTAGCATATATGTATTTCGAAGAACCAAATGAATATGGTGTTGTTCTGGTTGATAGTGAAGGTAACATAGCACCATTAGCAGATTACCATACTTTACAAAAGGCATACATGAGATCACATCCTCAAGGTATTGATTACAATGAATATAAGAAGAAGGTTCAATCTCAATCCCTTAATCCATCAAGATGTCCAGGATACAGTTCCACTTGGAAAGCTGCTTCATCTCTCCCACAATCTCCTGATCAAGTCAAGTGTTCTTGTATGGAGAGTACATTAGAATGCAAGCTCTCAACCACTATAAGAAAAGCAGAATATTCAAAGATCTTTTCATATGCATGTGGTCAAATTGATTGTGAACCTATTAAAACTGATGGTATTAATGGGGTCTATGGTTCTTATTCGGATTGTACTCCATATCAGAAGGCATCTTTTGCCATAAATGAAGTTTATAAAAAGGAAGGAAGTAAGATCGGTGGTTGTGATTTTGAAGGGATTGCACAATTGTCTAATTCAATAGCCACCATAGATCAATTGAGATCAAAAGTGACACTCTCCGGTTCTTCTTGTGCTGAGTTTATAGAAGATGTTAGCTTTTCCAAAGATATAAAGAAAGTTGAAGATCATCAAAACAACAGTTCTCATTATGATATATCTGATGATCATAATGATTCAATAGAGAACGATGCACAAAGAATATTCTACAAGAAGACTGAGAACCGTTTAGTCCTCTTGCTTGCAGTATTTACTCTCATTCTCCTTTGAGGTTCTACATGTTTGTGTGTCATTCTTTGTCAGTTTCAAACTCGAATATATAAATATACGTGATCATGTGTTTTTTTTGTTACTTGTCTTATTCATTTGTCGTTTTAAGAGAATCAATCTGATTTTGGTCCCCATTTAACACCAAGGAAACCTGTGTTTGGGTCTCTTGAACCTAAAATTTTCGATCTTGGTGGGTTAATGATGTAATGTCTTTTCTCACCAGGGACATCAAGGTAGATGTAAGAGTATTCAGGGTGAAGGACATCGGCCTGGATGGTCTCCAATTGAACGGAACCATGTTTATTCTTGGATTCAACATGGAATCTCATAAAGAGATGTTCTTTACCAGATTTATCGACACGACGTGTGGATGAAATAGGTCTATTTCTTGTCCATTTGTTATCGGTGATTTCACCATATGCCTTTAGTCTTGTACCTGGTTGTATTTGAAGAAGTTCTTGTGCTTTAAGATCTTTTTCAATTAATCCAACGGCTTTATTAAAGACTTGAGTATCACCAGATGGAAGTACAAGTTCAGCAACAACGAGATAGATCACCAAACCGGCAAGACCAGTGGCACCAATGACAACTGTGGTTGCAAAGGCGAATGTTGATGCAGTCTTGATACGAGCCCATAATGGGATCTTCTTCTCCTTCTCCTTCTCCTTTTTGTCTTCCCCCCTTTGGGTCTTTTGCTCATTTGTGGAGTTAAAGCACCGTGATGAGGTGGAAAAGTTAGAACGCAACGATGAGCTGCGCAGTTGTGAGAGCACCGAAGAGGCAGCGACTCTTGAATGTGAACGAGCAGCTGTCGTACGCACTAAGCACGAAAACATCTTAAACTTTCAATTGGATGAAAAGAACTCTTCTTGAATAGTTTAAGGGTCCCCCCATAAATGGCTTTTTCACTATGTTTTTTCTTCTCTCTCTCGACGTCGCGATGAAACCGAGTTTATAGGCCTTCTACATATAAAGGAAAGAAAAAAATATATAATCATTGCTCCTCATCTCCACCGTAGAAGTCGTAAATGGCGTTGTTTGGGTTGATGTCGTAGATTGCTCTCGCAGCTTTGACTCGTTCTTCTCTTTCTGCCGGTGAGACGTCATCTTCAATATCAACTGCACCTTTCATCACCAAGAAGGTTCTATCTTTAACAAGACGTTTTAGTACTTTAGCAGCGAGGTTTCTCTGTTCCCAATATATCTCCTCGGTTTCGATGCTCTCTTCGATACTCTCCAAGTAAGCATCAACCAAATTAGCACCGTCAAGACCTGGACCATCTGATTTCTTATCCTGTGCAATGCTATAAGCCATTGCATTTCTAATTTCAATGAATTTTTCATATGTAACTGTGACTTTCTTCTTTGAAGCTTTTGTCTTCTCCTGCTTTGGACCTTGAACTGGTGTCTCTGGCTCAATCTCTCTAGCCGGACTCTTTGGACTAGCTGGACCTGAAGGTGGAGGAGTTCTATCATCATCATCATCATCACTATTTTGATCATCCTTATCATTCTCCTCGTCTTCACTCTCAGCACCTGCTGGAAGTTCGACATCATCAAAATCGACTCTAATAATCGACTGTCTTAAAAGATCAAATGCCTCACCAACCATTGCTTCGGAGATCTCATTACAACAAGAAGCTCTAGCAATAGCTTCTGATAATCTGATCATAGATTCCAATTGACGAACGGTGATTCTGTATGAACTTCTTCCTGCACCACCGGCATCATCTGCTCTTAATTCTTTATATTTAGTTATCAACAAATCTCTTGCTCTCTTTGTCATTTTAGGTTTAAACGTTCTTGCATATTTAATATAACGTAAAACTTGAGCAGCACTATAAGGAGGTTGAATAGCATCATCTCTTCTCATATGCAAATCCACAATATGACTTGCCAATTGTGTATCGATTCTTTCATTTGTATCATCCAAAATGACAAAGAATAAATCAAATCTTGACATAATAGGAGCTGTCATATTAAGATTACCTCTAAGATTGATTTTTCTGTTATAACGACCACCAATTGGGTTAGCAGCTGCCAAGATAGATGTTCTAGCGTTTAAAGTTGCATGGATACCAGCTTTAGCAATAGAGATTGTTTGTTGTTCCATAGCTTCATGAATAGCAACTTGATCACCAATATTCATCTTATCGAATTCATCAATACAACAAATACCGTTATCAGCAAGCATAAGAGCACCAGCTTCGATTGTGAATTCTCCAGTTTCTTCATCTCTAACAACAGCAGCTGTTAAACCAGCAGCAGATGAAGCCTTACCAGAAGTATAAATGGCTCTTGGTGCAAAACCTGTAATATATTTTAAAAATTGAGATTTTGAAGTAGATGGATCACCCACAATACATAAGTTAATATCACCTCTCAATTTAATACCATCAACAGTTTTTTTATGAACACCACCTAATAATTGAAGTAAGATACCCTTTTTCACAATTTCATGACCATATACAGCTGGAGCAATTGAATTAACAAGTTTTGAATAAACATGATTATCTTCAAGCATCATTTTCAATTCTGCTTGTTCAGCAGTTGTTAAACTTTCTAAAAATTGATCTTGATCAGTATCCAAAGTTTCATCTGAACCATCTTCATAACTTTCTCCAGAACCATTAGTTACCAATGATGATACATAACAACCCAAAAATGCAATTGAATAAGTTAAATCTCTAACACCTAAAGATTGCAAACCTGAAACACCACCATTTAAGCCTTCATTTCTTTGACCTTCTCTTATAGCACTTGGTTTAACACCTGGAAGACCCAATTGAGAAAGATCTGGTAAAACGATTGGAGTACCACTAAATTTACATCTATCACCAGGTTTAGCCTTTTCCACTATATCACCTCTAAGTACAACATCAAAAGTTCTTGGCATTGAACCTGAAGGAATTTCATTAGAATTTTCTTGAATTCTTAATTTTTGCCAATCTGTAAATTGAGATTTTGGAATTTGTAAAGTCCAAACTGATTGATTACCACATTGAGGATTTGGACAATGTGTTGGTTCTGTGTATTTGAAAACTTGTTCTACACCTTCAATTATTGCTCTGCACATATCACAAGTGAAAGTTGCCTTATAAAGTTCTGGACGAACTTCAGAAGATCTTGTAACTGTACCTGATATACATAATAAAGAACCAATTTGATCTGCTCTAATATCTCTAATCTTTTGCACTAAAGGTAAGTTATAAAACCCAATATGAAATACTCTATCAGTTATACCCATTGTGGAAGAATTTGAAGAAGAAGTTTCATCATCATTTGTAAAACCTGTTCTTAATAAACCTGGAACATGTTTTTTAATAACTTTTCTTAAAGCTCTTTGTAAAAAAGGTAAGAATCTATAATATTGTTCTGTAATAGCAGTTGCTAATACACCACCTTCTCTATCTGCCATATGTGAATAATCAATAAAGATTGAAGTTGTTTCATTTTGTTTCATTGCATCTAATTTTGCAAGATAAATTTTACCTTCATATTTTTCATGAAGCATTCTTTCAGCTTGAGTTGTATTTTCCAATGGTTGAATTAAAGTGAAATCTTCTAAGAATTCTTCAAATGCTTCAGCTACTTTATCAGCTGTACTATCAGCAACTTTTTTAATAGCATTAAGATTTCTTCTATTAATACGTTCAATTTGTTCATTTTGTTCTGGATCCAAATTAAGATCTCCCATATCATTTACAACATCTGAAAAGGAATTGATTCTTGGAGATGATAATCCCGCCAAAGATGACGGTGGTTGTGAAGGTGAAGACATTGTTTTCACTTCCTTCAATTGTAATTGTGTAGACTTCAATTGTAATTGTGTAGAAGTAATTGTGTGTAGAAGTGAAGAGATTTAATTTTCGTGTTATTTTCGTGTATTCGCGTAAAAGTCAACAAAGCCAATTAGACTTCCGAATTAGGAAGGGCGCGCGAATTTAAAAAACTTAATCAATCAATCAATTACATAATCAATTACATAATCAACTGGTTAATTACTTAATCAATTACCTAATCAATTACTTAATAAGTTAACTGGCTAATTAATAGTTAAGACTTAAATATAGTTAATAGTTAGTTAATTAATTAATATCTAATATCTAATACTTAATTAAAAAATAATACTAATTAATTATATAATATTAAGTAACATTTATTTATATTAATGGTTGTATATAACTTTTTATATAGGAATGAAACGTTGAAATAGCTTAATAAGACCCCATTTTATAGAAAGAATTCTGAAAAAAAAAAAAAAACATTATATTTATTAATAAATACTATAATATAATATTAATTATATGCATATTATATATTAATAATAAATATTAATAACAAATAAAAGTGTTTACTTTATATTCCAATGAACTGCCATATGGTATTTAAAGAGAGGTGTCTGGGTGTTTTTTTTCTTTTCCCCCATTCAATCAACCATATACAAAACAGTTTACAGAGATTAAACAGTTCAAACAGTTAAAAGAAATTAAAGATATTAAACAGTTAAAAGATATTATAAATTTCATATATAAGAGGGTTCCATTGGGTTCCATTGGGCTCCATTGGGCTCCATTGGGCTCCAGAGAGTGAAGTGCGCGTACCGTTCGCGAAAGCCCTCTTCACAAAGTGGCAACGTCCAACTGGAAAAACGCGTACTCTTCGAAGCCATATACACTTGAACGAAACACTTTTTGGTTAATTGAAGTAATAATGGTAAGTAATACTTTTCTTGTCTTTTCTCGGTTTGAAGCAGAATTACTAACATAAAACAGAGTGTCAATATCTATGGAGACCAAGTCACAGAGGAACGTGCTGAAAATGCACGTATGTCTTCCTTTGTTGGAGCCATTGCAGTTGGTGATCTTGTTAAATCAACATTGGGTCCAAAAGGTATGGACAAATTGTTACAAAGTGCTTCAACTGGTAACTCTATTGTCACTAATGATGGTGCTACCATCCTTAAGTCTATCCCATTAGATAATCCAGCTGCAAAAGTTCTTGTTAACATTTCTAAAGTTCAAGATGATGAAGTTGGTGATGGTACAACTTCTGTTACTGTTTTATCTGCTGAATTACTTAGAGAAGCTGAAAAATTAGTTGATCAAAGAATTCATCCTCAAACTATCATTGAAGGTTATAGAATTGCTTCTCAAGCTGCTCTTAATGCATTGGAAAAATCTTGTGTTGATCATTCTAATGATTCTGATAAATTTTATAATGATTTGATTAATATCTCTAGAACAACATTATCTTCTAAAATTCTTAGTCAAGATAAAGAACAATTCTCTAAATTGGCAGTTGATGCAATTTTAAGACTTAAAGGTTCTACAAATCTTGAACATATTCAAATCATTAAAAAAATTGGTGGTAAACTCTCTGATTCTTTCCTTGATGAAGGTTTCATTTTAAACAAAAGATTTGGTAATACACAACCAAAAAAAGTGGAAAATGCTAAAATTCTTATTGCAAATACTTCTTTGGATACAGATAAAGTTAAAATCTTTGGTGCTAAATTTAAAGTTGATTCAACTTCTAAACTTGCAGATTTGGAAAAAGCTGAACGTGAAAAGATGAAAAATAAAGTGGCTAAAATCTCTAAATTTGGTATTAATTGTTTCATTAATAGACAATTAATTTATGATTATCCAGAACAACTTTTCACTGATTCTGGTATTAATTCAATTGAACATGCTGATTTTGAAGGTGTTGAAAGATTGGCACTTGTCACTGGTGGTGAAGTTGTTTCCACTTTTGATAACCCGGAATTGGTTAAACTTGGTACTTGTAAATCCATTGAAGAAGTTATCATTGGTGAAGATGTTATGACTAAATTCTCTGGTTGTGCTGCTGGTGAGGCATGTACTATTGTTTTAAGAGGTGCAACTGAACAAGTTCTTGATGAAGCTGAACGTTCTCTTCATGATGCATTATCAGTCTTGTCACAAACTACAAGAGAGACAAGAACCGTTCTTGGTGGTGGATGTGCAGAAATGATCATGTCAAAAGCTGTTGATACTGCTGCTCAAAATGTTGAAGGTAAAAAAGCCCTTGCAGTTGAAGCATTTGCAAAAGCTCTTAGACAACTGCCGACCATCTTAGCCGATAATGCAGGTTTCGATGCATCTGAACTTGTTACCAAACTTAGATCTGCCATTTATAATGGTATGACAACTTCTGGTTTGGATTTGGATAATGGTAGAATCACAGATGTTAGAGAATTAGGTATTGTGGAATCCTATAAGTTGAAGAGAGCCGTTGTCAGTTCCGCTTCCGAAGCTGCAGAGGTTCTTTTGAGAGTCGATAACATCATCAGAGCTAAACCAAGAACTGCCAACAGAGCTTAATAAATAGAAATTGTGTGTGATATTTATGTAGTGTTGCCCTTATGCTGTGGCGCATACCAAATAGTATAACACCCAGACACCCCCTCCAAATCACTGCACGTGATCTCGTTGCTATAAAAAAAAATTTTCCACTTTTAAAACTTCAAACTTTCTGCGTCCTTTTTCTTTTCCAAATCCTCAAATAGTTTTTTAAGACTTTTTAAGAACTTTTTAAAGGGACTTTCACCAGTTGTTGATACTGCAATGTCATGTTTTGATTATTAAATTAACCAGCAATTCCTACTGGGACAAAGAGTTCGTATTTTCCATTGGTATAGAAGAAGAAAATAAAAGCAAATTTAGTGATGACAACCTTTTTTGTTGCTCGAAGACTACGGTCGCTGTGGGCACAATGATTTCTCAAGACTACAACGGTATCTGATTCCTTTTCTTATTTTATTTTTCCCATTCTTTTTACACCTTTTTTTTTTCATCTCCCACTCTAAGAGTTGTGAACTAACAAATCTAAAGATGTCGAAAAGAGTTCCATTGAATGTGCGGTATAAACACCCACTTCCAGTGCATCACGTTGTTTTGCCTGCTATCATCCCACACAATCCCATCTCTTGGTTCTATTGCCTATACGTTTATTGGACATCAACTGTTTCTATAAACAAGGCTATTGTTGAATATGACGAATCATCCAAACGATTTCTTGTATCAGATCCAATCCAAATGAAATCTCTTTGGGATGATGGATTCTTTGGGAAAGGTGTTCTCAGTAGATCTGAAGCATCTTGGTCTGATCGAACTCAGAAACGTCTTGGTCTCGGTGATTTTAAAAATCTTACAATGGAGGAAATCACTGCTATTCGTCGTGATGAGAGAAAGAAGTTCAAAAGGGAACGTGCTAAATTGGAGTCAAAACAAGCCGAATTGAAAAAGCAAGGTATTGTCGATCCCTTCCTTGAAGAGAGACTGAGACTTAAAGATCTTAGAGATAAGGATATCACAGTTAAATTGGAAAGAGAAACTTTTATTCGTAATGAAGATGATGTCTTGTTAGATCAAGATAATCAACTCATTAACATTGAAACAGTTGAACTCCAACCACAAGAGGTTTTTTTTTTGAAATTTGCAATTCAATCAATTGATGTTGTTCAAAATTGCAATTCATTATCTACTGAAGAACTTCTTTTCTCTTATTTATGGCCCAACAAAATTGCAGATGATCCATTCATTCTCAATTATGTTGTTTATCATCATTATCGTTCTATGGGATGGTGTGTCAGATCAGCAATCAAATTTGGAACAGATTGGCTTTTATACAAACGTGGTCCACCTTTTTATCATGCTGAATTTGCTCTTTTGGTTTTACCCAATTATAAGGATGAATCTAAGGATAAACAAATGGCTAAGGATTACGTTTGGTTATCAAGTCTTAATAGGGTTATATCTGGAGTTCGCAAAAACTTGGTATTAGTATTTGTTGATATCCCTAATCAAGAATGTATTGAAAATGCAAAGAGTATTCAAGAGATTCTCGAGTTGTATAAAATCAGTGAAGTTTTGTATAGACGTTGGGTACCTAATAAGAACAGAGATTAGATCGTTATTTCATTAAAATTAATAGGATTAAACTAAGCCTAAATATGCCTTTTTAACCCATCCACAGTCTCTCATTCCTTCAATAGATGCAATTGGACCTTTTACTGGATCATCGTATAAGGCCATCAGCTTCTCATCTGTGGTTGATGGTTTGGAAATACAAACAAATTCAGTAGTCTCCGGTAACGTACACTTCAATTGGGACTTTGGGAAGGGACATGGACAATCCTGTGGTGCTTTAACACATGCTTGAGTGTCTGGACACAGATAATTCTGACATTGATTGTTCAGAAATGTGTCTTCAAACCGCTGTTGTTGTTGTTGTTGCTGCTGTTGTTGCTGTTGTTGGCCAAAAAAGTTGAAAAACTGTGCCTGTGTGGTTGCTGATAACAACAGCAAAGTGGAAACTTTTAATAACATTTTATTGTCCTTCTTCGGTTGGTACTTAAATTGATTAGCAGGTTCCCTCCAGCGTGTTCTCTTTGATGATTTAATGGTCGGAACTATATAAAAGTTCCGAGGGTCGTGATCGAGCAGTTCGCGAATTTCCGGTACGACGCGTTAAAATTCAAACGGACGCGTCAGTGTGGGTAAACAGTGAAGTTGAGGCAGAAGCACTCATTGGTGCATTTTTAGGGGAGACGTTGCATTTTTTGTTGGTTGTGTTGAAGATAAGGGAGAGAATAAGAAGAGCACCAAAATGTACATAACACGAGGCAATTTCCACAGGGCCTTTGACAAAATCAAGAAGACATCACTGTCGCATTCATCTTGTAAGATGGTTGTGTTCGTTGCGTGTTTGAATGTCGATGCCTTATGTGCTTCAAAAGTCTTGACTTCGGTCTTCAAGAAGGAGCTAATCCAGTTCCAGGTTGTGCCCATTGTCGGTTATTCCGATCTCAAACGTCATTATGATGCTTTAGATGATGGAATAACTAACATCATCTTACTTGGATGTGGAGCTATGGTTGACCTCGAATCCTTTTTCGAAATTGATCCACAGGAATTCATAGACCAAGACCATCCGAATGAAGACGGATCTTTAAACTCAAGTAGGAACATATACGTCATTGATGGTCACAAACCGTGGAACCTTGATAATATCTTTGGTTCACATTTGGTTACCTGTTTCGATGACGGTTTTATTGAAAAAGAGTTATCTAATGAAAGAGAAGCATATACAACACTGATAAGTATTCAAGAAGATGAAAATGAAGAAGAGAATGATGATAGTGATACGGATGAAGATGAAGATGAAGATGAAGATGAAGATGAAGATGAAGAGAATGAAATAGAAGGTCTTACAGATGATGATGATGAAGATGAGCTCACAAGCTCTCAAATAAGGAAAAGAAAATTAAAGCAAGAGTCAAAGTCAAGGAAACGTCAAATTAGATCGAATGAAAAGATTGTTGAACAATATTATGCAACTGGTACAACAATTTCAGTATCGGTTTCATTACAGGTTTATACCTTACTTTCTGAGATTGGTGAAACAAATATAGAGTCACTATGGCTCACAATCATTGGTACCATTTCACTCGATTCACAATACCCTGAGGTTTACCGTACAACGTTTGATGCATTGAAAGCAGAGGTTGGTAGACTTAGTCCTACCACTTTACAGTCATCGAAAAATGCTGATTCTACAAGTCTTTCAATTGATACAGATTATTACTTATTTTTGCTACGGCATTGGACACTCTATGATGCTTTCTTTTATTCAAATTATGTGAATGCTAAGCTAAACATCTGGAGAGAAGATGGTCGTAAGAAGTTACATAAAATGTTCGCCCGTATGGGTATTTCACTTCAAGACTCAAAACAGAATTGGTTATTCATGAACAGTGATATTAAAAAAAACTTGAATATTACATTCAGCAAAGTTCTTGGCCATTATGAATTAGATGAATTGGTAAGAGAAGGGTTTTTAAGAACATATGGTTTTAGAGGTTCGTTATCTGCAAGTGAATGCGTTGAAGCAATCAGTGCATTATTGGAACATGATAAAGCACATGATAAGACAAATGACCAAGAACAAGAAGAAGAAGATATTGATCAATTGATTGTGAAAAAGGAGAAAGTGTGGATCAACAACTTTTGGCAAAGTTGGGATGCATTGGATAACAACGTGGATGACATTAATAAGGGACTCGAATATGCTAAATCATTCCAAAAAGCGGTCTTCGGTACAGGTATGGCTGTTCTTGAAAAGAGACAGTTGAGAAATTTGAAGATTTACAGATTGGTTGTATTAAAAGACACACCAGATATTGAAATGTTCAAGAATCCTTTAATTTTGACGAGATTAGGTAACTGGATCTTGGAGAGTTGTGCTGAACATGATAAGACATTATTGCCTCTTGTTATGGCTGCATTTGATGAAGCCACTGATACGTACTTAGTTATTGGTTTAGCCCCACGTTATCCAAGAGGGAGAAAGGCATTAGAAGACCTCGATCAGACAACGACTATGCTTAACACATTCAGTGTGGCTTTCCAACAAGTTGCCATTTCAACTGGAGCCAAAGTAAGAATCGACTCGTTCGAGAGTTCTATTATTGAGATCAGAAAGGAGGATCTCAGTCCATTTTTAGAAAAGCTCACACTCAGTGGACTTGTGTAATACAGCATGCATTTTAATCTTATCATCTTGTATATTAGGCAATTAAGTACCGGAATTCTGCTCCCTTTTTTGTATTGGTCACGTGCTGGCTACCCCCGGATTTCGCGTAGTGTGGAGATAATTGGAAAAGCCGGCCTCCTCATTTGACGGGGAACACCAACAAGTAGAAACGGCTCCAACTTCACCCAAATTTTGGCCTCATCTTTTGTAATGCTTCAATTCAGTTCAAGAGCAGCACTGAGTGTCACTGCGCGTTCTTCTTACCGTTCATTGGCCACTTTCTCCAACGTTGTCGGTACTCGTGCCTTCTCAGTCTCGAGAAGCTGTGAACAGGAGCCTTTGTTGGATTTGAAGAGTCTTCCAAGAAAACGTAAGTTTACATTTTATGGCCTTGTTTTTTTACTATGGTAAAATGAGCGTTTTGTGTTTGTTTGGTGTTTTTTTCTTTACTAACAATGTCTACCACAACAGCTTCTGGTCCTTACTATGAGCCAATTGTCAACCCCGCTGATCAACACAAGGAGGTTTCTGAGGAATTGCATAAGTTTGGTCAATACCTTGTAACTTCATTACCAAAGTTCATTCAAAAGTTTTCAGTTTGGAAAGAGGACTTGACCATTTATGTAGCTCCAGCTGCATTGATCCCAGTGATGACTTTTTTGAAAGAACATACCACTACACAGTTCAGATCTATTGTTGATATCACAGGTGTTGATTACCCTTCTAGAACCAACAGATTTGACGTTGTCTATCACTTGTTGTCTGTACGTTTTAACTCTAGAATCAGAGTTAAGACTTATGCCTCTGAGGTGTCTGCTGTTCCATCGATCACTTCATTATATGAGGGTGCCAACTGGTACGAGAGAGAGACCTATGACATGTACGGTATCTTCTTTGAAGGTCATCCGGATCTTAGAAGAATTCTCACTGATTACGGTTTCACTGGTCATCCTCTTAGAAAGGACTTCCCAACCACTGGTTATGATGAAGTTTTCTGGGATGAGGAGAAGAAGAGAGTGGTTTACAAACCATTAGAACTCACACAGGCATTTAGAAACTTCTCTGTAGGTTCCAGTGTTTGGGAACAAGTTGGTGATGGTAATGACGTTACCCCAGAGACTTTCAAATTCCCAACCCCGGAACCGGAGCCAGAACCAGAAAACAAGGATGAGCCAAAGAAATGATCTTGAAGGGAGCATCTTCAGAGATTTCCAACTTATCTTATTTATTTTTATTTATTCAAACTATTTATTTTATATCTATTATTTATTACACTCACCATATACATTGACGATCAATTGAACCTTTAAATTAGGGGCTGTATCCAGATTTACGAGAGACGATGATTTTGTGTACACTCGGGGGAGTCTCTGAGCCACAATATTTAGTAAGCCCCAACTCCATGTTTGACTTCTACCTTGAATCACCAAAGAAGAATTCAATTTACTCCTTAAACATTGCTTTATAATAACTTGCTTCCATCAAATCAATCTATTAAAAACTTTACTCAAATCAAGATGTATACAATAACATCCTCAAATGGTAATCAATGACTACAATCTTTTTTTTTTTTTGGGGTGTCGACTCTTCATTTTATTCTTACAAGGACTAACAAAGTGTTAAAGCTGAGATTGCTCTTATCTGTACTGTTTCACTTGTGCTATGGGCTTATCTCGATTGGATTGGAGTTCTTGGTCCAAAGCGCATCAAGGGTATTCCATCTGTACCGGGGCTTCCATTCATCGGTAATCTTCATCAGGTTAATAACAATCCTGCACTACAGTATATGGAATGGTCTCGAAAATATGGTGATGTATTCCAAATGAGATTAGGTACTCGAATTGTTGTTGTTGCCAATTCCTACGATGCAGTGAAAACTTTATGGGTTTTGAATTCTAGATCCAACAACTCAAGACCTGTGCTCTATACTTTTCATAACGTTGTATCAAAGACACAAGGTCTTACAGTTGGAACTACTCCATGGGGTGAAGATTACAAAATCATGAAGAAGATCATTGGAACCTCATTGAACAAGAAGAATGTTGATTCATTTAGTGATTTAATTTCATATGAGTCTCGTCAAATGTTTAGAAGAATCCAATCAAATATAGATATTAATTTACAATTGGGAGTACAAACTCATGATATTGATATCTTCAAATTGATTCAAGGATTTGTTCTTAGAGTGAGTTTATCTATTACTTTTGGTTACTTGGTGAAAGTTGAACATGATGATACTTGTAAACTTTTTGATGAAATAACACATGTGGAAAACAACATTGTTAAACTTAGGGGACATAGCTCTAACAAACAAGATTATTTGCCTATTTTGAGATATCTCGGTAATATAATTAATTCAAAGACAAAATTTGCTAATGATTTTAGGGAAAGACGTGATAATTATATGTTTAAATTTCAAACAGAATTATTACAAAAGATTCAAAAGGGTATAGATTCAAGAGATTGTATTATGAGTAAAATCATTCGTAATTCTTCTTTTGAATATCCAAAGAATGTTAC
Source organism: Petasospora bimundalis (assembly GCA_030569745.1). Classification (NCBI taxonomy): domain Eukaryota; kingdom Fungi; phylum Ascomycota; class Saccharomycetes; order Phaffomycetales; family Wickerhamomycetaceae; genus Petasospora; species Petasospora bimundalis. Next base: position 270,701 of record JAJMLR010000014.1, read on the forward strand.
TAATTCACAAATCAATTCTATTTGTTTAACTATGGTAAGTGCTGGATTAGATAACACACCACTTGTCTTAAATCATATTATTGGTCATTTATCTCAACCTGGTGATTATGGTCAATTATTTCAACAAGAGGCATTTAATGAAATAATCAAAAATTATGGATCAATTGAAATTGCATTTAATCAATGTTGTTATGATTTTAAAGTTGATTATATTAAAGCCCTTTTAAAAGAAGGATTACGTTATTTTTCTGTTCTTCCAACAAGTTTACCAAGAAGTATAACAAAGGATATTTTATATAAAAATTCAATTATACCTTCAGGTACTATTCTTTTCATGAATGCATTTGCAGCTAATCATGATATTCATCAATTTGAGAATCCATATATATTTGAACCTCATCGATTTTTAAATGCAAAGAATGAATTAATTAATGAAAAATATGATCATTTTACTTTTGGAGCTGGTACAAGAATTTGTGGTGGTTCACAATTAGCATGGAAGGAAATGTATATTACATTAATTAGATTTATTTTATTATATCGAATTGAGACTCCTCAAGATGAAAATTATCTTATGGGATTGAATCCATTTGATATGAATTCTGAACCTGATTCTGTGGCATTTGAACCTCGAGTTTTCAAAATTTGTCTTAAACCTCGTGATGATGAGATATTCTACAAATTGGTCTTATTACCGGACGTTACGGAAACTTAGATTCATTGTCTTTTCTTTTTTTGATCTTAAGACCGGGCTATTGCTTTATCTACATAAAACTGTTGTCATTGATTTGAAATATCCATGGAATAAAAGAAAATCACTGTAGAGTATTCTAGTTAGTGTTGAAGTGTTTAAGGACGGGACCGGATTTCCGGTTGATAGTTTAGATAGAAAAGCCCCATATCAACCCCCAAAAGGGGAAGGACGAGCCTATGATTTTCCCCCTGGAAGGAATTTCTTTCCGATCTGCCAATCTCATTTGAAGGTTTTTTTAATTCTTTAAGATTTAACCGGTGTGAAAATTGTTCCGCGGATGGCGGGGGGGGGGGGAAGCTCGAGATGGCGAGGGGGATTTGTTTACCCAATGCGGAAGTCAAGAACGTCAACGGCCGGGGGGAGGAAACACTGATAGAATGTTTGAGTGATTGAGAAAAAAGTATTTAAATGGTGTAAATTCCTCATCTTTATTTGAGAAGGGGAAGTAATTTCTTTATCCCAACACAACTTAAACACATTAAAACAAAACACACACAATGCCACTTTTCCACACTGAGAACGCTGCTGCTAAGAAACAACCATCTTTGCCAGACAGAACTACTTCTTTCCTTGGTGATGTTTTCACTTCTGATGCTCCAACAGAACAACAAATCTCCTGTGGTTTCTACCAGGAGTTCTCCAACTCTGGTAACCCATTGGTTTACCACTATGATTATGATGAGATGAAGGTTTGTCTTGAGGTTGTCTCTCCAACTGATGAGCCAGCTCATTTCTACATTAGTGATGAGGAAGGTAAGAAGGTTGAAGTTAAGCCAATGGATGTCTTGTATTTCAAGAAGGGTTGTACCATCACTTTTGAAGTTACCGGTCCAGAAGGTTCTTATGCCAAGAACTTCTTCACTGGTTTACGTCCAGCTGACTCTGCTTAATCCTGTTGATCGGGACTTTGAAAATAAAAAGATTTAAATGATAAAAAATTACAGTAGCATTTATACATTCCTTATTCCTTATTCTTTATTTCCTTATAAATAAGAACCAATCAATTGGATTCAATTGATATGAACAAGGGCTCCATATCTTTTATTATTTTACATCTCTTATCGCGCGTTGCCTCAAAATCTCTAATCTCTAATCAATTGCAATCAATTATAATCAATTTGCATTTCAATTGCAATCAATTGATGTTTAATTGTCACAATTGATCTTTTAATTGTCAAAATTGATAAAATCAGTTAAATTTTCAAGCCCACAGCCGATCTCTTCCATTCCCCCTTTGAGAGATCATTGTCTTTGCAAGAGTCCGTTATCGTCCGGGATGGTTTTACCGCATTGGGATATTCCGTGGGGCAAAATGAACAAGACCCTTGAAAGGTGGAAAAAAAAAAGTATATAAAGGAAGATTGTTTTGCTTAACATTTTCCATTTCATTAACTTTCATTAACTTTCATTAACTTTCATTAAGTTTCATTAAATATACAATGGTTGCTGTTGAACTCATTCCAAGATCAAAGGCTTACGAAGTCCTTCCACCAAAAATCTCTGAGAACTCTTTCCTTGGTGATATTGTCACTGTTGGTGATGTTAAAGAGGATCAAATCACTGCTGGTTTCTTCAAAGTTGTCCCTGGTGAACCATTGGTTTATACTTATCCATATGATGAGGTTAAGATTTGTCTTGAAGTACAAGGTGATTTCATTATCTCCGATACTGAAGGTAATGAAATCCATCCAAAAGCTGGTGATGTTATCAAATTACCAAAAGGTGTTACTGTCACCTTCTCCGTTGTAGGTGATGCTGATGCTTACTCTTATAACTTCTACTGTGGTAAGAAATGGTTTGGTCAATTGTAAATTTATATATACATATAACAGACTGGTTCTGTATTGATTATTATTTTTGTAGATCAAATATTGATAAATATTGATAGAGTCCATTGATATAATCTATTTAATATTAATATCTATTAATGTATTAATGTATTAATGTTAATGCTAACAAAAAAGTCACATGACGTAATTACAGCTCGGTGTGGTAAGGGCCACAGCGATGCCAAGTACCCCCCGAAAGTCCGCTCCCTTTCTAAAAAAGCTCATCGCCGTTTTTTGAAGTGCAGTGTTTTTTTCTTATTACCAATAATTCACAATGGGTTTCCTATTTTGTCTTGAAAGGATTTCTTTTTATAGGATTCAAGCTTTGATTTGCGTTTCCAAAATGCCCTTCTTGTGGCAGCCCACTCCCAATAGGGCAACTAACTCCATTTTAACCGTGTAATCACCGTAAACCCCGTCTGTAACTCCGTCGTTTCGGGAGTATTAAGTACGGTGAGTAGAAACTGTATATAATGAGGCCTGTTTCCCTGTCTTTCTCTCTCCTGATATACTGTTTAAGCGTATATGAATAGATCATTCAAGAGATGTCCAATAGCAATGAAGAGGAGGTTTACTCAGAAGGTGGATCATCCACAAAAAGACCTATAGCTTCCATTGCAGATGTTGAAAGTAACATTTCTACGATTCCATTACAAAAACGTCTTTTAACACGTTTTATCATTGATAAAAAAGTCCCTTCAATCCCATTGGATACTGAAAGAAAGACATTACCAATAAATTCTGCTAATTTTTTTTCAAAGATGTTTTTATCTTGGATGCTTCCAATATTAAAAGTTGGATATAGAAGAACAATCACTCAAAATGATTTATGGGTTTTGGGTGAAGACATGTCTATTAATTCAACTTATCCAATATTCCAAATGCATCTTAAAGACCTTGTAAGGGAATCACAAGAAAAACATCAAAATAATGATGAAAAATGGCCAAAACTTGTTGTGTATAGTGCATTATGGAGAACTTTCCGTTCAAAACTCCTTTGTGGTTTCCTATTCAGTGCTTTACATACCATTCTCACCTCTCTTACCCCATTGCTCACTCAGCACCTAATCAAAGCCGTTCAAAATCACGTTGATGGTGTTCCAGGTTCAATAGGAAAAGGTATTGGTTTCTCCATTGGTATTACTCTTTTCCTTGGTGCAAGTACTTTCCTTCAAAACCATGCTGTTTTAATTTCAAGTGTTGTTGGTGCTCATAGTACTTCTTTACTTACAAAGGCAATCATGGATAAATCCCTTGCCGCTACTGCTGAAACACGTCACAATTTCCCACCAGGAAAGATTCTTATGTTTATTGGAGGAGATTTAAATAGAATCAATCAATCTTGTATTTGGAGTGTTAATCTTTTCGGTGTACCATTTGCATTAATCATTTCAATTACCATTCTTTGTGTCAACTTACACGCTCCTGCATTGGTTGGTATTGCCCTTTTTGGTTTGTTCACCATTATCACTGTTGTTCCAACAAAATATTATGCTCAAACAAGACATCAAGTTAATAAACATACTGATAAACGTGCAACTGCAATCCGTCAAATTCTTCAATCTATGCAAATGATTAAGCTTTATTCTTGGGAAGATGCATATGAAAAAATTGTCATAAAGATGAGAGAGGAAGAAGTCAGTTCGATTTATAAACTTCATATGCTTATTGCAGTAGTGTTCAGTTATTCCACTGGTACATCTGGTCTCTATTCCATGGTTGCAATTCTTGTGTCATATGCCACTGATGGTTTAAATGGTGCTTCCATTTTGTTCCCTTCTATTTCTTTGTTTGCTCTATTGACAACAACAGCAAGCGATTGTGTCTTATCTCTTCCAAGTATGATTGATGGTACAAAATCTGCTGAAAGACTTGCCCAATTTTTGAGCTCCTCGGAGGAGATATCTGATTCCGAATTGTTCTTTGATAGCTCTATTGCAATGAATGATAATGATGTGCTGAAGATTAAAGATGCAACTTTCTTTTGGGATGAGTTTACTGAAGTTGATACAAGTACACTTGTTAAAGAATCGGAAAAGTCCGAAAAGGAAACTTCCAAAACTACCCAGTCTGAGAGGAAAACTGTCGTTTCACCAAAAACAGTTCTTCATCAGGTTAACCTTTCCCTCCAAAAAGGTGAGTTTGTCGTTGTCACTGGTCTCACAGGTTGTGGTAAAACTTCTCTCCTTAACGCAATGTCTGGTCTAATTGGTAAATCCCAAGGTTCTGTCTCCAAGAAGGGATCTATTCTGATGTGTGGTGCTCCAACTGTCTTGAACGATACCATTAAGAGCAATATCTTGTTTGGTGAGGAGTTTGATTCTGTTAAATACCAGCAAGTCATTGACGCTTGTGCCCTTGAAAGTGACTTGGATATGTTCCAAGCTCGTGATATGACAGAGGTTGGTGAGCGTGGTGTCACCCTATCTGGTGGTCAAAAGGCAAGAGTCAATCTAGCAAGAGCTGTTTATAAGAATGTGGACATATACTTGTTCGATGATGTGATTAGTGCTGTTGATGCTAATGTTGGTAAGCATATCGTTGATAAGTGTATTATGGGGTACCTATCTGGAAAGACTAGAGTTTTGGCGACTCACAACTTGTCAGTTATTCAAAAAGCTGACAAGGTTGTATTTATCAATGAAAACGGCACTGTTGAAGTTGGTACAGATTCCGAACTTATGAGTACGAATATGGAATTCCGCAGTTTGATGACACACAAGAATGACATTACGGAAACACCTGTGGATTCTGAGGCTGAAAATGTCGAAACCGAGAGTTCTCCTAAACCTAAGCCAAAGACTGAGAATACAGGTATACTTGTTCGTGCTGAGGAACGTGCCATTAATAGTGTTCCAATGTCATTGTACTGGAAGTATTTTTCCTCAGTTGGTATTGTTGGCTCCATTATGCTTCCAACAGCCCTCTTAGTTGCTTCATCAGCTGTTTTCTTGGCTATTTTCACTAACGTTTGGCTTGCTTATTGGCTTGAAGACAAGTTCAGAAACCTAGGTTCCGGTACTTATATAGGAGTTTATGTAACTCTTGCCTTTCTTGCCTGGATTGCTGTTATTGTTGAGATGAGTATCATTGGTGTCACTCTTGTCCGTGCTTCTAAAGTGTTACATTTGAGAGCACTTCATAGAGTTCTCCATACACCAATGTCTTATATGGATTCCACGCCTATTGGCCGTATCATGAACAGATTCACCAGGGATACCAGTTTAATGGATTCTCAGCTTCCTAACAACATCAAATTGAGTATACAGATTGGTTTCAACTGTATTGGTATATTGATACTTGCAATTATCTATGTCCCATGGTTTGCTATATCTATTCCTTTCCTAATGGTATCCTTTATTAGTCTTTGCAACTACTCTCAAGCCAGTTCTAGAGAGATTCGAAGATTAGATGCCGTTAACAGGTCATTTGTTTTGAACAATATCAACGAAGTTTTGAATGGATTTGATACTATTAGAGCATTTGGAGCTCAGGCAATGTTTGCATCCAAGAATAATGTTCTTATTGACCGAGTCAATGAGGCATTTTTTGTGTCGACTGCAAATATCAGGTGGATTAACTTATCATTGAACTTGTTGGCTACAGCTTGTGTCTTAATCATTACCATCTTGTCAACCACAGGTGTATTTGGACTCTCTGCAGCATCTGCTGGTCTGTTGACTAACTATATGATCCAATTTGCAACAACTGCTGCTACTGTTTTGAATCACTACACAACTGCCGAGAATGATATGAACTCTGTCGAAAGAACTTGTCATTATGCTTATGAGTTGGAGCAAGAAGCTCCTTATAGAAGAAATGATACTCAACCTGCCCCAGAGTGGCCGCAACATGGTGCTATCAAGTTTGACAAGGTTTCCTTGAGATACCGTGAAGGTTTACCTTTGGTGATAAAGAACCTTTCAATTGATGTTGGTAAAGCTGAGAAGATTGGTATTTGTGGTAGAACCGGTGCTGGAAAGAGTTCCATGATGAACATCTTATTTAGAATCTCTGAGTTGGAATCTGGAACTATTACCATTGACGGCGTTGACATTTCCAAGCTGGGACTTTACGAGTTGAGATCTAAACTGGCTATTATTCCACAGGATCCAGTACTTTTCCAAGGAACCATTAGAAGTAACTTGGATCCATTCAATACTGTTAGTGATGACGATTTATGGCAAGCTCTAAGACGTGGTGGATTGATTAAAGATGTTGATGCAGTCAAGTCTTTCACTGATACCAAAAGTCATAAGTTCCATTTGGATGCTACGGTTGATCATGAGGGTTCCAATTTTTCACTTGGTGAACGTCAGCTCATCGCCTTAACAAGAGCACTGGTTCGTCGTTCCAAGATCCTAGTGATGGATGAAGCTACATCATCAGTTGACTATGAGACAGACTCATTAGTGCAGGCTACCATTGCTAGGGAATTCAAAGATTGTACCATTCTCTGTATTGCTCATAGACTTAAGACCATCTTGAAGTACGATAGGGTACTTGTATTGGAGAAAGGTGAATTAGAAGAGTTTGATGAACCATATAGATTGTTCTTGAAAGGAGGTCGTTTTAGAAAGATGTGTGCGAGTGGTGGTATCACTGAAGCTGACTTTAGTTGAGTGTTTTATAGTCAGATTCTCTACTAGCAGCTATTTTGGCAATTCAATTTTTAAATCTTGTATATGTTATATCTCACAATTAAACTAAATATACAATGAGTATGTCATTGCGTGAAATGGTTCATAAAATCTACACAAATAGTCAATGATTTTAATAAGAAGTCCTGGATAGGATGTATTTATAAGTTAAACATTTGAGTATAGCAAAAGACTCTTGAATCGTTGATCATCATAATAAACATAACAACCCAAAAAAAAGAAGAAAGTATATAAAGAGGGGGAAAAAAAGAAGAAGAAACCACAATGTGATTGAGAACAGGGTATCAACAGGATCAAAACAGCTGGATGACCATTTAAATTTTTTAATGGTCAGCAGATACTTGAGATATCCCAGGTGAGAAGGAAACAAACAAACTGTTTGTTATGTCGAAAGTAAAAAATAACCCGGTGAAGAAATTCCAAATAGCATAGAGTTCATAATAAAAAAAAAAATAAAAAAAGTTATCCAGCGGCACAGAAAAGAGAAAAAGAGTAAAGGAAAAATATATAACCCATATAACAAGAGTAAGATGTTTTAGATCTTCAAAAAAAAAAAAAAAAAAAAAAAAAAAAAAAAAAAAAAAAAAAAAAAAAAAAAAAAAAAAAAAAAAAAGTCAACTATATGATTAGTAGAAGACAAAGTTGGCAGAACCATCGGTGACGGACACGGTACAACCATCGGAACTAGAACCGGAGTAGACACCGTCAACGTAAGAACAGTCACCGCTCATGGTAGAACCGTCTGTGGCCTCAATCTTAATTGAGTAGTTTGGAGCATCCTCGTTATTTGGGTTTGGAATGATGGACAAATAAGTGACACCATCAGTGTAACCGGAACCGAGAACAACTGGAGCCCAGTTACCGACACCGGAGCCATCGGTACCCCAGATACAACCATCCTCAACAGAGACACCAGCGTTGTTAACGTAGTATTGAGCAGAGGTCAAACCACCTTCCCAAGTGAAGTAGTTATCGGAATCAACAACGGACATTGGTTTAGAAGAACCAGCGGAAACCAAAGTTGGAACGTTCATGTTTTCAGAACCTGGGTAATCGGTACGACAAAGGGCAATTTCCTTTTCAACATTGTTAACAGCAGAAGAAGTTTGCATACCCCATTCACACAAATAATTGGAATCGGTATTAGATCTGTAAAGGTAACCATCCTTACAGTACAAACCACCAATGGAGATACCAGAGGATGGTTGATCAGATGGGTACTGAGTCTTAGACATACCAGCTTGACAAGCATAAGAACAGTAGTAACCATCTTGACAAGAAGAAGCGGTGTTACCATCAAAGTCCATAACAGAAGCCCAACCACCAAAGTCCATCCAGTCAAGGGCAATAACACCCTGACCAGATGGGAAGGCAGAACATTCGATAGTTCCATCGGTGAACTCCTCAGTTGGGTCGGAGAAGTCAGACAAGTCACCATCGATACCAGAAGAGGAAGTGGAAGTGGAGGTGGATGTAGAAGAAGACTTGGTGGTGGAAGAAGCCTTTGTAGTGGTGGAAGAAGCCTTTGTAGTAGAGGAAGTGGAAGTGGAAGAAGTAGAGGTAGAAGTAGAGGTGGAAGAAGTGGAAGTGGAAGAAGTAGAGGAGGTAGTCTCAGTGGTTGACAAAGTGGTAATAACCTTGTCAACAACAGAAGTAGCAGTAGCGGTAGCAGAAGTAGTAGTTGGAGTAATAGCATTACCTTCAGCATCAACGTAATGAACTTGAGTTTCGGTAACGTAAACAACAGCAGCTTCACGCTTATGCATGTGATGTTCATGAACTGGACGGGCAATGGCCTGAGCGACAAGGGCCAAGACAACGGTTGAATACTTCATTTTAAACGGAAAGAAAAGATATAAGTTTGGCAAAAAGATATAAAAGGAGTGTACGGGGGTGAGTAATCAGAAACAAATAAAGAGAGAGAGGGAAAAAAAGAGATTGGAAAAAGGAGTGACGGTCTCTTGTTTGTTTGATTTGGGAAAAAAGTTGTGAGTGGGCGTTGTTGGGGGGGAAGTCGATTTCCGGGAAAAAGTGCGGTGTTGACATTTTTTATACCATTGCGACGGATGTAAGAAATTTTGCCGCAAAGGGAGAGATCTCCCAAAGCGGAAATATTCGTGTAAGCGATCTCCGCGCCAAATCTGTGGGCAGGGGCAACACAGAAGTCTAGACTCTTCCATTTATTTGTTTATTTATATATTTGTTTATATATTTATATATTTATATATTTATATATCTATTTACTTATTTACTTATATATTTATTTATTTACTTATATATTTATTTATATAAAATATCTTCATTATGCTTATTCGACAGTTTTTTTTCAACGAGATGTTTTTTTCCTTTATAATTTCTTTTTCAGTACGGAGACGCAGTGTTAAGTACAACCATTTTTTTAAAAAGAACCCACAACGGTTTGTTAGTCACGGGAAAAGGGGGCTGTATCCGCTTTTCCATTGACCTTTTTATGTATAAAACGTTTATTCTTTATTATCTATTAATTAATTATATATATTTTATATTCTATTTATATCTTCTATTTAATGGTATTTATATCGATACAAAGCCCACTTTTTAATATGAAACATCTGTGTATCATACAAATAATTAAAGGCCTGAGTGTACGTAAATTTTATATGATTTTATATTTGATGACTTATAATGGCCTTTATATGCACTAAAACTAAGACCAGGCAACTAATATGCATATATTCTCTCTTACAAACTCTTTTTTTTTTTTTTTTTTTCAATTTCCAACGGTCATTGGGTCGACGCACTCAATTTGGCATCCGCATTGGGAATAAATGAAGTGCATGGATCAATTTTTCCCGCGAACTCTGTCTTTTTTTTCCTGGTAGGAGCACGTGTGTTTAAATCTTACTTACACTATAATCTAAGTATAATCTAAGTATAATATATAATATAATATATAATATAATATAATATATAATATAAGTATAAGTATAATGTATGTATAATATATAATATAAGTATAAGTATAAGTATAATCTGATTATAATCTATGTACTCCGCAAGTTTTGAATGTGATCGGGCTTCTGTGAAGTCTGGTCCTCGGGAAAGACTTCTATGACGTAACACATTAAGGATTTAGTTTGTCCTAATCATATGGTACCCTCAGAGATAATAACTTGGCTAGAACTTTTGTATAATCATATACTAAACTTTAATTAATAAGCGATCCTGAAAAGATTTTAAGTCAATCGGATTTGCCGGTGGATACTGTATATGACGGTCTTAGCCGGCTCTTTTTTCATTTCCTCTAAATTATTAACCTTATGATCTTAATAAAGATGTATATATGAATAACATCAAATCTCTATTTGATATATTTGCTTACATAAAGATATATTTACTGGTATAAACTTAAAGATATAATGATAAAAAGATGTTATGTTATATTGATTTACAGATAAAGGGAGATGTGTGATTCGAACCCTCACCGAAAACGTAATCGCGGAAAGATGAGATCAACACACGTGCGGACCACTCAATTTAGGAAGGTGGTCAAAAGACTTACACTAAATAAAAAATTCTCCATTCTTTTTGCATTCTTTTCACTTGCCATACTCATTTAAGTGACAATTTAACCCAATATGGAAATTGAAGGAGAATATCAGAGTAATTTGGATCAGAAGAATGCCCGTCTCCATAACTTAATGGATGACCAAGCTCCACCAACTATCTTCTCCACCAAACTTACGCCCGAACTTTCAGAAGCTGCATTGAATTTAACTATTGATTTCCAACGTCAAAAGCAAGGTGCTGTTACTTCAAGGATGATTCTTCATCCTTATACTTTTACAATTGTTTTTTTAGCATTTTTAACATATGGATATTGGTCAGTTGGTGAAATTATTAAAAAATCTGGATTTAAAGCTCTTAAATGGCATGTTGAAGATATTACTGGTACAATCATCTTTACGGTTATGTTTGCATGTGTTGTTTTCCATTTGTTGAGTAGACCTACAGAGATCATTAGAGAAAATGCTGATAAGATTGCTCAAGATAGTGAACCTGTATTTGGATTTGATATTAGAGAATTTGCTACAATTAATACCTCTAATAAAATAGATAAGAAACAAAGGGAAATGCTTCAAACAAGTGAAAATACATCTGTTGTCATTTATAGAGGTACACCAATTGCAGTTATTTCTTTAATTCCATTATCATCATTATGTACAAATGAGAAATTTGTAACAAAGATCACTGGTGCAGGTGTTAGAAAAGTGTATTGGCGTTCTGGTATCATTGAAGATTTGATTGATTGGGCGGCGGTTCGTTCTGGTGTTTTAAACAATTCTAAAGCTTCAAAGATTTTGATTTGTATTGAAGTTATCTCCACAGATGTGGAGATGAAGAAGATTTTGAAACAGAAAAGTTTTAAATTTATGGAAAGCCGTCCAATTAATGAGAGTTTCCTCTTATCATTGTATGGTGTTAAAAAAGAGATTTGGGGATTACCATTAGCTACAACCAAGATTGAAACTGAAACTGTTAAGTCTAAAGTTGGTGCTACTGGATCTAAAAGAAGAGCTTAAAATTAGTATATTAATCAAGTAATCCAGTATGTTTCTTTTGCATCCAAGTACGTTTCTTAACACGATATACTGTAAATGCAACATAACAAATGAATAGAATAAACAGTGTTATCAAACTTTTCTTTAAAAACCACCATGCAATTTTAAAGAATTGGAATCCTTCATTTTGAGCATTAATGGTCATTTTATTTGCAACACGTTTTTGTTTATTTCTCATCTTTGCCCTTAATTTTGCCCTTTGCTTTGCATTACGTTTAGATTTTGATCTTCCATTCAATTTTTCCTCCTTTTCTTCACGATTTTCATCATTAATAAATCTTTGAAATGAAGTAACAGGTTCACCATGATGTAATAATTTTGATAATTTAACATCTAATAAATCAGCATTTTCAAATAAATCACCAGTAGCTGCACCAAATCCTAAATAACGGGTTTTAGGTATATTAACATTACTTATTGAAAAGCAATTTTGCCATTGACCATTAACATTATAATCTAATGATAAATAACCATCATCAACTGTATGTATCAAACGAATATCAAATCCATCATTCTTAGAATTATAAATTCCTCTTGCTGTACAACCTCCCAATTCATTTGATTTACCATCATTATCTTTATCATAAGCGGTATTACCATCACCATTCATAACTGTTATATATGGGAAAACACGACCTTTACGAGCATTACGATAAGTATCAAAAAATACTCCAAGACCTTTAAAATAATCTTCAGCTCCGAAAACGGTACCTAATCCCAATTTTTTATCAGTTATGAACATAGCCATACCATCACCTTTCAATCCTTTAGATTTACCATGAATGTTAATTCTTGCAATAATTTCAAAACCAACTTCATTAAATGTATTCTTTGAAAAAATTATACCAGCTTCATCTTTCCTCTCTCTTGTTAATCTAACATAATCGTTATTTTTAACAAGAACATCACCATCGAGTGTCCAATCTTTGGATTTAAGACCATCTTGGAAAAATGGAGTGTGTAATGATAATTGAGGTAATTCCAATTTTTCAATATCAGATCCTTCTTTAGAACCTGATAAAATATCATTGATCTCTTCATATGAAAAGGAATCATTCGAACCTGTGAAATAGATAACCAACAGAATCAGCATGATGAATGCCACACCCAACTGGGCCCGTGGCTCACGTTGGAACTGAGCAATGAGACCCATTTGCTGTCTAACACACACACTTTCACACACTTTCACATTGATATAACAATAAAGAGTTTTCAAGTACGCTCGCGCTCTCTCGCTGATCTCTCGCCCACGTTCAACTACATAGCGCGTGCCCCTACCGGGTGTTGCACTCTCTCTCTCTCTCTCTCTACTTAAAGTGGGGGGGGAAAGTCATGTGATCTGCCTTTATCCTAAGAAATAGAACCACTATAGTGGAACCCCCCACACACATTACATACACACAGTGATTCTTCTTATGCTCCCCCACACATTATATACAAACTGGATTACATAAACATATGCGCGACCTTTCCCAAAAAGTTATCGACAAATTTCATGCATTTAAACAATTCTTTAACAAAAGTGGGGCCTCTTTTCCTTTTCCACTATTAAATAAGTTTTTCTTTTCAGCTGATTCAAACTTGTTTTGTGGTTTCCTTTTAACAATTCCACATATTCTTGGGCTTTTGCAGGTTTTGTGTTTGTGTTCCGTCGCCACCGTTTTTATCCCTGTGCTTACCAATGGAGAGTGATCCCGACCGTAACCGCCCCGATAGACCTGCTGTTGTTATCTTTCAACTGGACGGAGGTCAGGATAGTTATGTTTTCGATATGCCCTCTTTGATGATTACAAATAGCAGATTCAGAAGAGTACCTGTTAGAAATTCAACTTCACCATCAACTTCAACTTCAACTATTCAAGAATCTACACAACAAGAACATTTACCAAGACCAGGTGATGATCCTCATCTTCCATTACCATCTGATCCCCCATCACAGAGAAATATGTCAGTATCTGTAAGTTATGTCTATTCACAATCTCCAAATACAGAAGCATCACCAGAGAATAGAAGAACTGGTACAATCATGTTAAATGTACCCAATGTACCAATCAATCGTACAGAGAGTCAATTAAACGTTATGATTGAACTTGCTGTATCTATTGCATTAGGTGCAATTGCAGCAGTTACTCAAAGAAGATCTCATCAAATTTCTAAAAAAACTTTTGAAAAATTCCCAATTTTAGATAAATCAAATTTATCTGATATTACTTGTCCAATTTGCTTTGATGAATATTTATCATTACCACAAAGAGAAATCATTAAAGAACAACCTTCAAAAAAGAGAAATCGTGAAGATGATGATGAAAATGATGATGAAAATGATGATAATGCTAGAAAGACAAGAAGAACTATTAGAAATCAATTAAGAGATGCATTTTTATCTCGTCAAACAACAACAACTTCTTCATCAAATGGTTCTACAATAACAGAATCAATTGCAACTTCTTCTTCTTCAACTTCAACTTCTTCTCCATATGATACACCTTATCATGCAGAATTAAGACAACAATTGCAAGAGTTGATTCATGATCATCAATTGTTCCCTGAAACAATAAATAATGAAACAGTTGAAACAAAAGATGAAGATGAAGATGAAAATGAAATTGAAAATGAAGAATTTACTCATATTCCAGTCAAACTTCCATGTGGTCATATCTTTGGTAGAAGTTGTTCATATGAATGGTTAAAAAGTAAAAATACTTGTCCATTATGTCGTTCTGTTGTTCATGAAGAATTATCTAATCATACCGTTCCAGAAACTATTAACTTACCAAATATCAATTCATTTTTAAATGCAAGTAGTGCAGATGGTCCTATGGTTGTCGTTTTGGATAGAAGTACAAATACACTTGTAACTCGTCAAAGAAGTTCTTTAACAAATAATGATTCTAATACCACTGATGAATCTGCATTTGAAAACATTCGTCCATTAACAGGATTTAATAATGAACCTATTGGAATCCCTTCAACAAGACAATCAACTCGTAGGGATCCATCTTCATTAAGTGTATTAAATGATCTTAACGTTACAGATGGGTTTTTCCCAACTGGTGTTGTTAGTAGACGTACTAGAAATGGTGTTGAGACTTATAATTTAGGTAGTGAATCAAGAACAATGGGATTTGCTACTGAAGCAAGAAGATTATTGGAAAGAAGATTAGAATTGGCTGGTAGAGAAGACGTTTTAGCATTTAATGATCATGGTGAAATTGTTAGTATGGCATCTACAACTGATTCTTTGATTGATCCATCTACAAGACACTCTGATGGTTCTACACAAACTGATGATACCCAAGAAGAAAACTCCTGAGTTTTATATATCTTTATATCTTTATATATATATATATATATATAT